>LPNX010035303.1:25660-68131 GCA_001517045.1 Pseudotsuga menziesii
ATGAAGTATTTTCCATGTAGTAAGTTCGTTGTTGCTCCAAAATCGAGATATGCTTATAGGTATCTTTTATGACTTGGCACTTTTTTGTCTCATTGAACTTGTTCAAACAATGTCAACCTTTCTCAAATATGTATGTAAGGGATGCTACTGTACTTGATCTAGTGAGGTCTTGGACTAATCTCCAAATTTGATCAAGATCTTTACTATCCACGACCTTCTCTCAACATTTCAAGATCTATCCTTCTTTTCTTTATTGAATCATGGGTTCATCTATAGTCATCAAGTCTGATCATAGAAAACATGGCATACATTCATGACTTGCACATAAACTATAACTTCAATTCAGCCATGTTGACATCAATGACAACTTACTTCCAATATATGTAAGGTTAAAGTACATAGTAAGTTTGTTGTACAGTTTTTCGTAGTGTCAGGGATGAAAATTATGTAGGGATTGGAAAGAAATGTTATTGTCACATCGGATGTTGTTATAATGAGGAACATCTAGGGGTAAATAATTTTAGAGATACTGATCAAAACAAATATTTCATGAAAGTTGATGATGCAGACAACATAGATGATTTTAAAGCAAGTCAAAGACAAAATAATTGTAATTTAGTATTGAAGCATTTTCATGAGGAGAGGCGAGAGAAAGTAAGTTGAAGTTATTCTTTCCATGCTTTAAAAATGATGATTTTTTGAAGGTTATTTGTAATATATTTTATAATTGTTTTCTTATTTGATGTTGATATATGCTTCATTTTCTACATTTGATTGTTACATTCCAACTTTAGAGGCTTAAACTTATTGGTTTAGAGAACATACTTCACTTGTACTCATACTGATTCACCCATTTTGCTTAACAAGGTTCTATCATCCAAATCTTGACTAGACCTTACATTGGTTCTTTAAGACCATACACATATCACTAAATTTTGCTAAACCCTGTAAACCTTATTGACCATACAAACTTTATTATGAGAAATTATTGCCTTACATTTAGAAGACAAATGGCTGAAGTTGAAATGAGAGCTATAAACATGCTTGGGTTGGCATATACATTTTCTTAGGATAAGTTATTTGTCATCTTATGTATTTGTTTTCTTTCTAATATTTTTCATTATATGAGAAAAAACTATGGACCATATATGTCAAAATTAAAATATAAGTTTTACTATGTCCTAGAAGTCTTAGCATGAGACTTGTTTTATTCCCTTTTTTTTTTTATTTACTTTCCTGATACATTGATAATCAGGAAGCTCCTTCCTTCCTCCACACATTTGAAAGGATCTTTTATTTGATTGATGTATGACTGTCCTAAAAGACTGTCATTTATTTCAGCAATGGGATTGAAAGTTCTTCCTCATTTCTAGACTATTTTGAGTAATACCTCGAGGTCTATATTTGTCTCACTCTTCCCTACAAATACCTATCTCTCTCTCTCTCAGGAATGTCCATTTTTTTGTTAATGACTTGTATCCTAAGAGACATGTTAGGATTATTAATCCTCCCTTGTCCAAATTTGGTCATATGTCTAAATCAGGAGTCATGTCTAAATCGGGAGTCCATCTAGTCTATTTATAGTCATTAGCACCATTGGGTAAACTTGACCTAATTGGGGCACATGTTTCAGTTACCAAAGTGTGGGGAACACTAATTGAGGCTCACTACCACTTATTGTACTTGATTGCATAAGTTTAGGAGTCTCCTAGATCAATCCCTACAATTTAGGAAGCAACTGGGAGTGCCGAAACCAACCAAGGTCAGTTCACTTCAGTTGATGACTAGTCAAGCCAAGTTAGGAGTCAGTTACATTCAGTTCTAGCCCTCTACATTCAGTTAGCGCTAGGTTTAATTGATTGCACACATGTGGGGCGCTTTTATCACCTACCACAGTCAGTTAATCATTAGTCAACACTAAATGTAACACTTGGTTGTGTTTTAAAGCTCCTATGAACTCCGGTTATGATTTAGACAAGGACAGTTAACTACTGGGTCCTCCGATAGTGAATTAGACAAATACTTGGTTACCTACAGTCAAGTAGAGTCTAATCAATTCGAACTTCCTCATGTGGATTTGAATTGCTTGTGGCTATTAAAGCCATTTTACATTATTGTAATTATCATCTGAATTACTTTTTGATTAATGAAAGCATTCACAGCTGCAAGCTTTTTGCACTGTTTCATTCTTCAATTGTTGAGTAAATTGTGATATCTTCTTTGTGAGTTGTGTATTTGTCTACATATATATATGCTCAAATTTACATGGTATCAGAGCCTCGATGGACAAGACTCCTCTCCTCCTCAGATATCCAACCGGATCATTTTGTTTGTTTGATTGTGTGACAGATTATCAGGTTTTCTTACAACATTCGCTACAAGAAGCCTCTAATTCTCATTGCATTCGCTACAACAGCTCAGTTCTCCCTATTACTTCGAAATGGCTCATCAAATAGAGCCTCTCACTCCCTTCAACTATCACCAGTGGAAGGAAGACATGAAAGTATTGCTCCGCACCAAGCATCTCTTCAGACTCGTAGAAGAAACAAAGGAAGAGCCAGAATTAGATAAAGACAAAGCTAAGTACATGAACAGGCTTGATGAAGCCATTGGACTCATGCAATTCTCAGTCTCTAGGGATATTCAATTTCACATCCAAGACTTGGACACTCCCAAGGAGCTTTGGGACAAGCTTGCTTCCTTGTTTGATAATCATGATGAGATGAGGATTCATTAGCTAGAAAATGATCTGATTACTCTCAATCCATCAGATTTCGAATCTCTAAATGAATTCTTCTCAAAGTTCAAGAACCTGATATATCAGTTGAAGCAATGCAAAGTGAAGAAGGATGAAGATCAATTCATTCTTGCTATTCTCACAAAGCTTAATTCAGACTACTCAGTCTTTGTATCCACCTTCCAAATAGTAAGGCTCACTACTCCAAATTGGAAGATGCCCACTCTTAATGCTTTCATTCAATCTCTTATTTCTGAGAATGATAAATTGATCCAAATGGGGATCATTCGATCTCCCAAAGATCTAGCTCTTGTTGCAAGAGGAGATAAGGTAGCGAATGACAGAAGGAAACAAAGAGATGAGTCTGAACAGTCAAAAGAACCTTCAAGTTCGAAGAGAATCAAGAAGAATGGAAAAGGCAAGGTCCTCTACCCTTACTGTGGAAGGGGCTTCCATTCAGAAAGCTCTTGTATGAGAAGCAACTTGATGAAATGGCACTTCTTTTGAAAAGGCACAACATTTCTGTACCTGCTAGTGCAAGGAAGGAAGACTCTGAAGAAGAAGAAGAAGAATACCCAAGGAAAGGACATGCACTGAAATCTTGCTGCACATCAACACCTACCTTCCTCATTGATTCTGGAGCTTCCAACCATATGGATACATCCATAGAAATATTCTCTTCTTTTCAGTCCTTTGATGGTCCTAGTATTCAGACGGGCAATAACAGTAAAATCCAAACCAAAGGGAAGGGCTCTATCCAACTTGAACATGGAAGGTTCAAAGATGTGTTGTTTGTTCCCTCCCTAGCTTCAAACGTGTTATCTGTCTATCAGATGACCCATACTAGATCTCCAAAGAGAGTGATATTTGGTCCTGACTTAGTGGAGATCACAGATATCTCTACTGGGAGCATCATAGAAAAGGGTATTGCGAATCATTCTTCAAGAGCATATGAGTTCTCACATTTCATGCCTCCTTCAGAACCAGTGCACTCTCAACAGCCACCTACAAGGAAAGGTAAAACCATTGCATATACTTCTTTTACAACTTCTACTAGTATTGCAGATCCATCTATATCAGTTTATGACATTAAGATTCAGGGTGACACAGATCTAGATTCTGTCCCTACTTCCAAACTGGAAGCTAGGAAGATGACTGGAAACTCAACTGACACTCAGAAAGGAAAGACTCTTGCGCTATGCCATACTATTTTTCCTCCTTCAGAGAGATGTAATAGAATTCCTGTAAGATGCAATATGGCAAGGGATCAGTCTTACTACATTCAGAAGAATGGATATGATCATACACCTCTTCATTCAGCAAGAGACAAAAGTTACATTCCTCCTTCCTTCCATCATCAGTTTTGGAGAAAAAGGAGAAGTCTACATGCTAGGCCCCAGAATACCTGTGCACAACACACCATGCATGCTGATTCACTACCTCACAGAGATGAAGATTGCAGCAACATATTTTCAAGTTTTTCAAACTTGAGACCTGATTCTACCTGCTTAGATAGAGGGAGGGCTTTTTTCCATGTGGTTTTTTCCCTAGCTTCTTGTATTGAGCAGTTACTTTATTTTATTTGATGTAATGGGTGACCTATGGTCTTAGTTACCAGGGCCCACAGTTTGTCCAAGTTAGCATTCAGGGGGGTGTTAGGATTATTAATCCTCCCTTGTCCAAATTTGGTCATATGTCTAAATCAGGAGTCCATCCAGTCTATTTATAGTCATTAGCACCATTGGGTAAACTTGACCTAATTGGGGAACATGTTTCAGTTCCCAAAGTGTGGGGAACACTAATTGAGGCTCACTGCCACTTATTGCACTTGATTGAATAAGTTTAGGAGTCTCCTAGATCAATCCCTACAATTTAGGAAGCAACTGGGAGTGCCGAAACCAACCAAGGTCAGTTCACTTCAGTTGATGACTAGTCAAGCCAAGTTAGGAGTCAATTACATTCAGTTCTAGCCCTCTACATTTAGTTAGCACTAGGTTTAATTGATTGCACACATGTGGGGTGCTTTTCTCACCTACCACAGTCAGTTAACCATTGGTCAACACTAAATGTAACACTTGGTTGTGTTTTAAAGCTCCTATGAACTTCGGTTATGATTTAGACAAGGACAGTTAACTACTGGGTCCTCTGATAGTGATTTAGACAAAGACTTGGTTACCTACAGTCAAGTAGAGTCTAATCAATTCGAACTTCCTCATGTGGATTCGAATTACTTGTGGCTATTAAAGCCATTTTACATTATTGTAATTATCATCTGAATTACTTTTTGATTAATGAAAGCATTCACAGCTGCAAGCTTTTTGCACTGTTTCATTCTTCAATTGCTGAGTAAATTGTGAGATCTTCTTTGTGAGTTGTGTATTTGTCTACAGATCTATATGCTCAAATTTACAAGACAAAGTGTGATCGTAATATATATTTGAGTATAGAAATTAAGGAAGGTCTAAACTACATTGTTTTCTTCTTTTTTTTTCCATTTATAATTTTATTGCATGTGCTTGACTAATTCTGTTGTACATCTATGGGACTCTGCATCCAATAGACAAATAGAATAAGTTACTACTTTCATGTTTTCAATTTCCTTTTATTTTTTTTAAATAGTGGCATTCCAAGTGGGCATTTTGGAAAAACTTGAAAAGTTGTGGGATATTTGCTAGTTCTCTTTAGAGGTATAAATGATAGTGGTATTTGCATAGTCAATCTTTAAATTTTAATTTATATATCAATCTGAAAATGGTTTCTTTCCTTGATTGTAGGTTAGTGGTTGTTTAAGTCATATTTGAATAAAATGATCACATTAGGGTGATTCTATGAATGTGGGTAACATTGTTTGGCCAAATTTGGTGATGAAAACCTTATTTTTTACTCATGTGCTAGATAGAAGCCTTCGAAACGCATATATGCCATGTGAATTTCGACTTGCAATAAAAAACAAATTGTAGAATATTATGTTGGATTCCCAATGATATTTTTTAAAATATCCCGATGTCATTTAATGTGTGAAATTTTGCATTTAATGAATTGTGTGACCTTAAAAATTTGAAGAAGTTAATAAGTGGTTCATGTCCAACCCCAATAATTCAATCTTAAACTAATAATTTAATATATATATATATATATATACACACACACACACACACACACACAGACACACACACACACACACACACACACACACACACACACACACATACATGAGTATGATCTACACATAATGCACTGTGGTATGCATACTTTTTTGTTAATTTATTTCGCAATATACAATTATTTATTATTTTTCGAAAGTGACCACATCTAATTTCAACATCATTTTATACACATGTATGTCCATCCCAAATTTTCTTCACTGTTTCCAAAAATTGAAAAACCAAATACACCCTTTTGAAGAGGACACGTCGATGTGTGGATTGTGCATTTTTACAAAATTTTTGGATGTGCATATTTTACCTTGCGTATTTTTCTTTGAGCTGCTCCGAAGTTGTTGTCTGTTTTCTAAGTGTAAGTTTTAGAACTAATTAAAAAAAAACCCATAGACTTTTATACATCTTAAGCATATGCTGATGATGTATTAAAAGTTAAAAATAGAAATATTAGGTTGTTGATCGTATGGGGATTAAAGAGTTTAAAATCAACATGGGAAAATAAGTAGCAAACATATTGTGTCTCCCAGTAGGGAAATGGACTTTGTCATTTAATATGTACAGATAGTAAACATTGTTTAAATATTTTGGAATCATGAAAGACATAATATGGTAATCTGGAAAGCTAGTAAACATGATTTAAAACTATATAAAAAACAAGCTAAGATAACAAACTATACAAAATAACAAGCTAGTACATATGATTCCAAACTATATAAACTAACAAGCTAAGATAATGCATGACTATTGCAAATCAATAAGGTGCAATCACCTTTAAAGAGTCAAGGAAACGATTGTTGCAGGTGGTAGCTCCTCAAAGTCTTGCTGGATTTATAATAGAACCAAGAGAGAAGGATTTCAATATAAGAATGACATAAACATGCCAAGAAATGTTCATAGATTAAATTCTAAATTTGACATCGGCATAGAGACATAAGGAAATGTAAAGAAACCAAGTTAACCAAGGAACTAAATTAGATAATCATACCTTTGTCTTTAGAGTCTGAGAAAAACATATAAATGTTTCTAAATTGTTGTTTGCATCATGAAGAAGATTGTCTGACACCTAAAAACAAGAGCAGTTGATCAATACTCCTTCCTCTTCTTTGCAACTTTTGGAACACAACATGAAAAAACCAGATAATCAAAAGAGTGTGATGCACATTGAAAACCTTTATTAACCCTTCTATATTTTTGTCACATTATACACAAGGTCCCAATATTCATATTTAGTGTCGAATAATATTTCAAACATCTGCAACAACCATTATCCATGTTTCTCTTGTTCACAGTATTTTAGGCTCGCTTCGAGAGGATTATACCGTACTCACAAGAAGATAGATGCGTATGGGATTTTTAACAAGAAATATAGGATTATCCTAGTTTAATTTATGTTTACCATAGTAGCAAGATTTTTCCATATTGTCCTCTACTTTATGGAAAATCAACAGTAGTACAAAGTTAAGCAATTTCTTGTGGAGTATGGATAGGTACAATCAACTTACTTTTAACCGTATTTGGTAAAATCCTTCATGTATTTGATATCCATAAACTCATAAACCCCAAATAAAACAACCTAGAAACCTCAACAATGTGTAAAAAAATCATAGACATCTACGAATATAAACTAATAGAAAATTTTGAAGAGATGAATTTTTTTTTTACTTATTGGGAAATCTTGAGGCAAGATTTCTTCTAAAATTCGAAACAAATTGGCATATTTATTCAAAAAGCATCATATTGATGGACAATTAGAGAGTTCCAAAGGACTGATAGAGAGATAATGCCTAGTTCTCCAACATCTCCATCGGCTATTAGACTCAGATGTTCTTGACTTCATCTACTTCATGTTCACTCTTCATCATGCCTTGGATACAGTTCAATACATGTTTTGGAGGCAACCTTACTACTTGCATTTTTTCTTTTTACTTTATTTTGTCACAGATATAGTTTTGGTTTTTTATAGGAGCTACATTTGCACTCCCACATTGTACTTATACCGATTGTATCCTTTTAGTCCCATTGACCTATTTTTGTGGTAAAGTCGAACCACCACCATTTCCCACAAATAATTCAAGGGAAGGATTCACATTGTCATGGAGTGAATTTTTGCAAAAGGAATTATGAGGTCTATATGAACTAGCAGGAATTAATGGAATTTGACTGCTATCAACCTGTGTACCCTCTGATAAAACTTCCTGAAAATTTAACATTAATGCTCCACCTGGACCAATATTATTTGAACCCACAAATGCTGATTTAGCTGATGAACCAATGTTTAGTTCATCCCCACCATCCTCTTCTGAATAACTTAGAACTACAACTTCAAACTCTTTATGGGCCTCTGAATGAACAAGCCTACCAGATTTACATTGAGGACAGGAATTGCCTAAATATGTAGAATCAAAGTTGGCATCATTATTTTCTAAAAATTCCAGGATCCAAATTGCTTCTTGGTTAACACTTGCATCTTCATCAACTTTGTTGCTAGAAGTTGCACTGTTGCTGCTATGAAGCATGGCTTGGAATTTCTTCTTATCAATTTCTCTAGATATATTGTTTTCTTCAAAATGTTGAATACCTACACCACTCACTTTCCAACAACCATATTGATTTCTCTTGATTCCAATTTTCAATGTCATATGCCCTTCTAATAAGACATCCTCCCGCTTTACCTTTTTCCAAGGGTCCTCATTCACATGTTTCAAAATTACATTCTAATTCTTGATATCTTGATTTTTCATATAGATGGATACATCAGGAAATATCCAATCCTCGGGTAACTTGTTTTCACCATCATGTTTTGGATGCTAACAACCATCCAGTTTAACTTCAACTTTAGTTACATCCTCGGGGTATTTTTTTTATGCATCCAGGGACCATGGTATGCATGTTAATGGGCATCTAAAATTTGATTATAAATCTACACCCAACAAATAAGGATTAATATTTTGGTTTCCAACTCAATTGTACAAGGAAATAGAGAATATGCACACATGTGATGTAATGCAATTGAAATATGGGTCAATTATAATGTCCTCCAATGAATAATTATTCATACATATTGGACATGTCCACTGCATTAAGAATCAAAATTAGTCTGATAGCATTATTGTTTTCACTGCTTAGCATGTTTGTGCTTTAATAATGTCTAAAATATACAGAAGATGGTGTTAGCATTACATTTGCAATTTTTAGTAATTTCTAACTGTTATAACTAGATGTTGTTATTAGTTTATTTGTCTTATTTTTCAAACATTGATTTACTATGACTTTACATTGTAAGTTGGTTTTGAGTATTTTTGGTAATTAGTACTTTTTGTTTGAGTTAATGCTTTTAATGATTTGGTTATTTCATTTTATTAGTTTTAAGGTTTTTTCTTTGGGCTTATTAGTTAATATATAAATCTTAAGGTCTTAAAAACTTATAATAAAGTTTATTTCAAGTTTTAACTTTATGACTAACCTTGATTTTCAAGCCTTGGTTAAAATATATTCAAAAAAGGATTCCTGTAGCAGCTCTGTTTTTCCTGTTTTTGTCATCATCATAGGGAACAGGTTACGAGGTGATGGAAACGAATTATGGAAAAAAAAAAGAGGTTTTGGTTCACAACACACTCATTCACAAAAATCTCTCTCACTTTTGCAACAACTGTTATCATTTGACATATTAGAATTCATTTTTGTGGCATATTTTTCAGGGTTTGAAAAAATTAATAATTTACTGTTTTAGTCACAAATTTCTAGAACAGATTCCACTTAATTTAATGGGAATTGTTAAAAAACAAGAGAGGTTTTTTTCTTCATGGAATCATTTAAAAAACCTCTCTCAGTTTTTGCACAGTTGTCCCAGATCAAGAGATATGGAGGCGTCTTTGAGACCCAAATTTTCAGAAATTCGCCAAATTTCCCCAAATCCAATTTGTTATTTTTGGGTTAATTGTCTTTAAATATTTTGAGTTATCATGTAACTAATTGATGTAACAGTTTCAAATTTCTACCTAGAAGGTAGTTATGGAACTACTTTACCTTTGTGATGATAAAAGGAAGACAAACATACAGTTTGGAGCTTCAAATTTTGACTCAAGGAGAGGCTTTTTGACCTGTGATATCTCAAGCTAGCACTTATAACTCTTATGTAAGTTGATGACTATTATTTATTATATATAAAATAATAAGCATTTTTACCTTTCATGTTGTTTCATTTCTGATTTGGTCAATTGCTTAGTCTACAATTTCATTTCTTGTTTAAAGGTTTTATTCATGTAAATGCTTGTAGCCTGTGGGTGGAATTAGTATTTCATGTGTAATGTTTATGGATTTTTGGGATGTGTTTGATCCTTAGTTTATCTAAATTGTGCATGATTCAGTTCTGTATTATCTTGTGAATGTTTATTACCTCCTTGCTGATGAATTTTTAAACCAAAACCCTAAAAAACCAATTTTATTCTATTTCTATTTGAGATTGTGTTAGCCTGTTCTTGTGGTAGTCTAGGAACAATTTCTAGCAAAAAAATATTTGGCACCATTGTCAGGGACGAAGCTGAAGTATATATTCCCCAGGATATCATTATTCATCTAATTTTGAGAGGTGAACAAAGTTGGAAAATCTTTTAGATTACAATTTTTCACTGGCGACTCCACGGAAGAAAGATTTGTTGGCCACTCCACTGATTCAAGATGTCAATGAGCATGGAATCCATTGTGGATAGGAGGTATGATTTTTGTGATTTCTCAAATATTGCTAGTTTTCCACATCCAGTGCTTTATATAACTGAGTCGGGTGACTATCTTCCTAGATTCAGAGGAAACAAGTATGAGCATCCTCATGAGCACTTATTAAATTTTCATAAATGCATGCTTGAACATGATTTTGTTCATGAGGATGTATTAATCCAGATGTTTATATTTTCTTTAGAAGAACATGCTCGTGAATGGTGTCAATCTCTTCCCACTGCTAGCATTCATTCTTTGAAGGAGTTTGATACTATTTTTCATCATCATTATCAAATATTTTATCCGACAGATTTTATATTTGAAAATTGTTGTGAGGAATATGAATTGCATGATGAGATTGAAGATATATATAGGGAAGAATTGGTCCCTCACAATATTCATCAATTCTCTAATGATCTTCAAGATGATAGGTTTTCCCATAAATATGAACTAGAAGTGAATAATGAAGAAGCTGAAGGTTCTTTTATTATCATTAATTCTGATTATTATAAACCTGAAGATTTGGTTTCTTTAGATACAAAACACAATGATTAGTTGTATTTTGGTCAAATGCCAATGGAAATCAATAAGGGAAATCCTCAACTTTCAGATTTGCAGACAAAAGGAAATTGCACCAACCATGAAGAACTGGATCTGCAAAGATCATCTATTTCCAAGGAGGAACAATAGGATTATTTTCTTTCTGTTTATTTACCCATTACTTAAAATCTAGATAAAAAAGATGATAATGACGAGGAAGATCCTGCTAATGTTTTTTCAAATCATCCTTTCTATGATGAATGTGAATCTGACCCATGAATTAAGGGAAGTGATCAACAGTCTTCAAAAATCAGTTAGCTTGAGTTCATGAAAGATATAAAACAGTATAACCTCAACAGAGTTGAAGATTTTATATATTGTTCTCTTATTGCATTATCTCATGGAGTATTGAAAATTGAGGACACCCATTTGCAGTCCTTTGTTTTTGAACAACATGAAGGAATAATTTTGCATGAGTTTCATGATCCCATGGCTTCTTGGATGGAGTTTTATTTTTCAAAGGTTTCTAATGCTCCAGCTTTTGGCATGGTTCCTATTTCCAGTTAGTATCATCTGCCTACAGACTCTTTATTGTATTTATCACATATTTTGTGGGTCTTCTCAAACAATAGCATGCATGGAATTATGACTCTCAGTAAAATGGTTTCTTCACTTCACTGGAAATATGATTACACTTGATTGGTTTGTTTCCTCCGATTAGAAATAGGATTAAATAGCATAATACGATCTCTATACGAGCATGCAGATTATTTTCAGTATGTTGGTTTGTAGCAATATTTTGTCATTTCATAGGTATGTGTTTAGAGTTTGAGAAAGTTGCAGAGATTAAATAAAGACTCCATAGCCAAATGGAATTTTTGCAGAGTAATAGATAGGTTGAGTTGAGTGGGAAGAAGG
The DNA here is from genome assembly GCA_001517045.1 of Pseudotsuga menziesii. Classification (NCBI taxonomy): domain Eukaryota; kingdom Viridiplantae; phylum Streptophyta; class Pinopsida; order Pinales; family Pinaceae; genus Pseudotsuga; species Pseudotsuga menziesii. Next base: position 37,730 of record LPNX010035303.1, read on the forward strand.
AACTGATCTATAGGTTCTTGAAACCTCACAAGGACGATTTCATCCCGCAGCAGGAGCTAGATGTTATAACTAAATGTTTTTCTTAGTTTATTTGTCTTAATTTTCAAACATTGATTTACTATGACTTTACAAAGTTGGTTTTGAGGATTTTTGGTAATTAGTAGTTTTTGTTTGAATTAATGCTTTTAATGATTTGGTTATTTCAGTTTATTGGTTTTAAGGTTTTTTATTTGGGCTTATTAGTTAATATATATATATATTTAAGGTCTTAAAAACTTATAATAAATTTTATTTCAAGTTTTAACTTTATGACTAACCTTCATTTTTAAGCCTTGGTTAAAAACTGTTCAAAAAAGGATTCATGTCACGCAGCTCTGTTTTTCTTGTTTTTGTCATTATCATTGGAAGCAGATTACGAGGCGATGGAAACGAATTCTGGAAAACAAAAAGATTTTTTTGTCCACAATAAACTCATTCACAAAAATCTCTCTCAGTTTTGCAACAGTTTTTATCGTTTGAGAGATTCGAATTCATCTTTGTGGCCTATTTTTCAGGGTTTGAAAATTTTAATAATTTACTGTTTTAGTCAAAAAATTCCACCACGAATACGATCAATTTAAGGGGAAGTTTTAAAAACCAAGAGAGGTTCTTGTTCTTCATGGACTCATTTAAAAAACCTATCTCATTTTTTGCACAGGTGTTCCGGATCAAGAGATATGGAGGCATCTTTAAGACCCAAATTCTCAGAAATTCGCCAAATTTCCCCAAATCCGATTTACTATTTTTTGGTTAATTGTCTTTAAATATTTTGAGTTACCATGTAAATAATTGATGTAACTGTTTCAAATTTTGACCTAGAAGGTGGTTATGGAACTACTTTACCTTTGTGATGATAAAAGGAAGACAAACATACCGTTTGGAGGTTCGAATTTTGACTCAAGGAGAGGCTTTTTGAGCTGTGATATCTCAAGCTAGCACTTATAACTCTTATGTAAGTGGATGACTATTATTGATTGTATATAAAACGATAATCCTTTTTACCTATCATGTTGTTTCATTTATGATCTAGTTGGTTGCTCAGTCTACAATTTCATTTCTTGCTTAAATGTTTTATTCATGTAAATGCTTGTAGCATGTGGATGGAATTACTATTTCATGTGTAATGTTTATGGCTTATTGGGATGTGTTTGATCCCTATTTTATATAACTTGTGCATGATTCAATTCTGTATTAGCTTGTGAATGTTTATTTCCTCCTTGTTGATGAATTTTTAAACCAAAACCCTAAAAAACCCATTTTATTCTATTTATTTTTGAGATTGTGTTAGCTTGTTCTTGTGGTAGTCTAGGAACAATTTCTAGCAAAAACACTAACCTTTCATGCACATTGGTTGAGTTCTACAAAATTTTTGAGGTCAAAACACTCCATATGAATGCAAGGTTTGAACCTTCCAACAAATTTTATATGTGATCCACTTAGTTGTCATTCACCCTAATCCATATGAAAATTATGGAAATGCTATCTATCAACATAAAATGAGAAACAAAAAATACAATGCAACACCCCCACATACATAATTACAAGATATCAAAAGCATTGAGTGACAGTTACATTCAAAATGGTTGCTAGAGCTAGTTCTTAGAAGAAAACTTCATTTGCACTAGAAAGTTGTAATTCCTGGTACAATATACGATTTCTCACTTAATGCTTGCAAAGAAATAGAGTTGATACAAAGAAAGGAACATGCATGATGAGTTTCTAATCTCTCCCTTAGAATTCTTCTTTAGTTTCTACATGGTATTTCAATGCTTCTGAAATCATTTTATGTTTTCTTAATCTGCAGTAACTCTTCCATTGCAACACTTTAATGTTCAAACATATGATGCATATATGATCTAATGCAGGATTTGATTCTATAAGGAGCAATTACTAACTCACAACCAATCACTACTAGATACATAGTAAAGCAAGGCATGGGATATAAGAACTGTAAAAAGGGATGTTCATAAAAAATATTAATAAAATCAAAGTTACAATCTCAAAGTTACAATCTCAAAGTTACAATCTCAAAGTTACAATCTCAATGTTCACAATGAAAGCTCCATATCAATCTAGTACTCAACATCTCAATCATTTTACTTAGAGGGCAGTGAAGATTCATTGAAACAAATTATGTTACCAATTTTAAATCACTATCACTATCATCTGGATTCCCTTGAGATGAACCATCCCCAACACAATGCTTAACATGAGCAAGGGATTCTTCAAATAGTTCTCCTTCTAATTGACTTGTCACCAATATCAACACCACGAAGAGTTGTAAACTTGTAATCATATTGGAGAAATACTACTAGAAATCTTGAGTCAAGAGTATGATAAACAAAGTAACATAATCTACATTTTACAAACACACACCTAAATTTCTTTTATATGTCACTTATAACCAGACGTGGGAAGCAACTGATGTTTAAAGGTTTTAAAATTGCAGTTTCAAATAAAAGAATGTAGGTCACATAATGGCATTTCCTAATAGAGTACAAAAGCACATGGCTTTCCCATGTACAAAGTTCCCTTTGCTTAAAAGAGGAAGTTTGACATAAAATGTTTCCCCAATGCCGAATACAATAAAATAAATTATTGTAAATTTTAATCTTAATACGTATTTGCTATCATGAGTTCTTTACTCACTACTCCTTGTTAGAGGGCATACCCATAGTAGCATCATTAATCAATTTAGGGATTAAATGTAAATAAGATGGTGTCTGGAAATGTTTATCTTCATACTATACCAACTGCTACACAAAATTGAAAACATATCCTAAAAATAAGAATAGACAAGGATGAATGGAAGTGTTGGTGGTTACAAGCCTTGGAGAGGGTTTGATTGGTACAAGATGCCACTAGGTAGGCTCTGAATTTGTTAAGTTTGATGCGAGCTATGAATGCACCCTCTAGTCTTCCCTTAGAAATTAGTGTTACTGTTGATAACTAGGGTATTGAAGATTGTCCCTAAACTTGCTTATCTAGCACTACAATCTTCCTAACATAAACATATATGAAATTTATGGTTCCCTCATCCATCTATAGGGTGAATGCTTCCATGGATGAGGGTGCAGCAATGAAGACGCTTCTAAGAGAAGCACAACAACTTCTATCATACACAATTCTTTGGTTGAGAGTGCATGCATGCTTGCACCCTATAGGTTTAGGGTGCCAATGGTTTTCTATGGGGTGCATGCTTGCATGTGCCAATGCTTTTCTCTAGATCATGTGCCAATTATTTTCACCCCAAGGTTTACAATGAATAATTATAACAGTATAATCTCCCGTAGGAAGTACAGGGACGTACAATACAAGTGAAATAAGAATAGTTTCTGAAGTTGGCACAAATTCCAACAGGGAAAATAGAGGCAATAAACAAAAGTTACAGGAAATTTGCTAGAGAATATAGTTGGTACCTGACAATATGGATTATGGAACGTTTCCTTTCCATTAGCTAAGTTTGCTTACAATTCCAGTTTAGAAAAATTAGTAGTTCATACTCGTACTTCTTTGAATTATTTATGGAAGCAATCCAAAACCAGTTTCAAACTTAGTGGAACTATCAACTTTCAATTGATGCATATGTATAATGGGTAGATTCTCTCTTCCTGTTATTTGTTTAATGTAGCACCCTACTTTATGTAGGGTTTTTTTTGGATGTAAGCTCCTCTCATCAATTAACTAGAGGAATTTTTTTCAAGTAATCTCAAAATTTATCAGGGAACCTTTCATTTCTCCCTTCCTCTTGTTATTTTCTGTCTTTGGAAAATTGGCAGTGCTTAAGAGAACAGGAAACTCTTAAATCCCGTTACAAGTGAAATTAGGATTGGATTTCATCTAAAGGAAGAACAAGAGGGATTTCACAGCTGCCAGTGCCAAATCAAATAAACAGAATCCTGAACTACCCAAATTGCAACAATATTTTCAATATGGATTTCATTGAGCCTTGGGTTGACAATTGCAAGGCTGCAAGGACCAAATTGGCAATACGAAATGTCACTAGGAATGTTGACTTCTCTCTTGTGAAATCCCTGAAACTTAAGGGTGGTTTTCCTAAGTACCAAGGACTCCCATGAGTACTTGATACCACTAGGAAATACTAGAAGCTCCTTTTAATAAAACATTCCCAACTATATGGACTACCAGGAAAACTTGTTATCAATAAGTGCTCCTAGAAGTTTTGTTTCTCAAAGTTTACCTACAACCATTAAAAACTTTTAAGAAGATAATAAGAATCTAAACTCATGTTAAATTTTTTACTTCGAAATGAGTGGAAAAGTTGGTGGGCCCCTCCCAAACCCTCATTCCATTCATATTTCACTAACAAATGCACACCAAGCACATATATTTTTGTAGACATCAAGATTTTAAAAGCATAAAAGGGTGGAGAATAGCATATTTCCACAATATTTCTGATCATACTTTTATAAAAATTTAAACACCAATATTATTTTTTATATTTTTATAGTTATATTTTTCCTATATTAAATAGTTGAGGTGTGATCCCCTATGTCAGCGTCCATGATGTCCCCTATGACATTTCTTGAAATTTGGGAGGTGTCTTCACACATTCTCCATACAAACCTTTGTTTTCCTGCACCCCCTGCATCCCAGAAACTTGCTAGAAATTGCTTTATTTCAAGAAAAGTGTTATCATATTCCAACTGATGTTTTATTATATGTGAACTGATGTCTCCCAATTCCATGTGCCTTTGTTCTTTCTATTTTCTTCTACTATGTTCAAAGAATTTAAATACAAAATCCAATCGCAATGTAAGCTTTTCTCTGCAAGCCATCCAATTTATTTTACTACTACAGTATCAGTTTCTAGATAGACATAAACCTTATAAATGGTTCAAACCAGCACTGCAATACATAGTAGTGTGATAGATTAATCACTACATTCACAACATAGATTCTTTATATGACATATTTTTTACTTCAAACAATGCAAACTTCATATTTTTTAGGATAATTCTGCTATACATATGTCAGAGAAACTAGAAGGTAATAACTATTGCTAACAAATTGAACTTTTTTTTATCTTCTTTTTATTCTTCCCTAGAGATGAAGGAAAATCCTTCACTCCAAAGACTCATATCAAACACATGTTAAAGTTATATAAACCTAATCATCGTTGGCTTTTTAAATATATTTGGAAAGTTACATACCACAGATATTTCTCCTTTAGTTCTTCTGATTTGTCAATGCAATGTCTATCCACACTTTAGCAAAAACTTGACATCAATAGGGATTTTAACCTAGGATTTTCTCAAACACAATGAGGTTAAGATTCTATGTTTTTCATTTCCAACATATTGTCTAAAATGAACCGCTTCACTCTATGACATCAAATTTTTGATGTTGGAAAAATAGTCGAACTATTTTGCAAAGAAGTTGTGTGCTTGCATGGTATGTCCAAGACAAATACAATTACTTCTGATAGAGATACTATCACCAAGTTTCTGTGACATTTTGGGGGACTTTATTGCAAAATTTAGATAGCAATATTTAGTACATGGTTCCACCTAACAACCACAAACTGCTGGGAAACCAGAGCCAGTAAACAAAAGTCTCATAAATTTGTTGCAGAGTATAGTTGGTAACTTGGTACTTGACACAGTGGGACCTTGCTTTGTCACACACTTAATGGAATTGTCAAATGATGCATACATAAAATGTGTAGATTCTCTCTGCCTATTATTTGTTTAATGTAGAACCCTGCTTCATGTAGAGGTTTTCTCGCTTTTTAAGCTCCTCCCATTGCTTAGGCATAGAAATTTTGGGAGGTTAATTTCAGAAATATCATATCTGGTAGATAAACCCATTCATCTAAAGTCTACAAAGAGTCTGTCTACTATGATTTTTCATAAGGACTGGCTTTGGTATATATCTTATTCTTAATGTCGGGAAACTTAAATTTGATGAAAATAGTCTAACTTGATATTGACTTCTTACCATATCACTTAGTTGATAAATGAGCATGTATTTGGCTTCAAAAGTCAACATAGCAACATTTATCATTTGGTCGTGTACTGAAGATTGAAATATGATTAGGAAGAAACCATTAAATAAACATTTCCTTTCTTTCCTTCCTTCCAAAAACAAGGATTTGTCCATTCTAGGTTTCTCTGTTAAAGGAGTTTAAAAGGATTTGAAATAGTAAGGATGGATTAGCTAATCAATAGCATGGATCAAATTTATTCAAGGCCCAACAAAATGTACTCCCATCTCTTTGAGTGTTCCCATGGTTAATTTCAATAATTGGAACTCTTCAACCTTTTCCATCTGAAAAATGTCTACAAATTGTACCATACCTTGTGAAACAAGCCATCTTCTCAATCCTCTAGCCTTCTCCAGTTTTTTCCAGAGAATAAATGCTCTTTTATCTTGATCTCCAAGTCCAACTATATTAATGTAATTGGTTGGAGAGGGACCAAAATATTTGGTTTCTCCAATTGCAATTTTGCAGCTAGAAGTTCCTTCATTGATCTTTAAATGTATGCCAGCAGAGGAGATTTTCTCACTTGCTGGTGTTGTTATATTATTGAATAGGCTCACATTTGTAGAGTGTAAGGACATCATACAACTAGGATTGTACCCTATACAAATTTGGTCAAGGAATTGCTTGGAAGGAATAATAGATATACCCATTATTGTACCGTCATGACCTGTTGATTTCTGTTGAAATTTTATATGGTCTAGCAAACTGTCACTTGGTACATGTGGGACTGGAGTGGGATGAACAAGATTTGATGATGCTTGAGGGCATGCATCACTGCTTCTGAAAGCCTCACTTTCCTCACTATTCTGACAACTATTTCTCAAACCAAGTGATGTGCCATATTCAATTAGAGGTAATTAGTCCCCTATTCTTTCATCTTCTGTAATTTTATGCTGAGTCTTGAACTCAAGGTTGGTTGCATTTTCCATCAAAGTCTATCTTCTCTAGTATTTATTCTGTGTTGAACTTTCAACAGAATTTTGTTTGTTTTGAATTGTTTGTGAGATTTTCCCATTAGGAACTTCTAGATTCTCTTGTGGCATTACCTTACAATTGGCATCCATCAGTGTCACGATATCTCCATCTCTTGACTCTGGTACTTCACCTTGATGAGAATTTAGATGGGTTATTGGCTTAGTGATAGCTCGTACAACTTGTTGCACTCAAAATATGTCACCAGCATGTGATAGGATCCCAAACACAAGAAATTTTCCCTCACATCCCAAACTTGAAGAGAATCATGCTCCAGATGTTGATTCCAACATATAAATTTGTAGCACAGCTTCTACCCTCAAGCAGATAAGCGGTACCCTGTTCAACACCGCACTAGTTGTGTGAGAACCAGGCGGTGCCACCGCCTTTAAACTATGTTGTTGGCGTGGTTTCTACCCATCAATGCTCTGTCATAAAGGGGTATAAGTGGTGCCCTTGGTAAATGGTGAAAAAAAGGATTTTTATCGAGGCTTCTAGATCAAGAGCCTTGTGTCTAACCTTATCCCTACTCACCTGGGTTTGTTAAGGTCGAGATCCCTCTTTGTAGGATATTGTAGCCACCTCACCCACCAATCTCTCAACCATCCTATCCATTTGAGCCCTATAAATACAAGCTCATACTCCATGGTTGAAGAGGAGAGAAGAATAGTAGAGTTATGTTGTTGAATTGATACCCTGGCCTAATCCATCAGAGAGAAATTGTGGAGCAAGTTGGAGCTATCAGGGGCAAGGTGATAGTCTTTTGAAGGAGTGTCTTGACACTAAGGCACATTGTTGTAAGCTATTTCATTTATTTTCTAATGCAAAGTTGATTTCCTTCCCACATGTTTGTTGTGTAAATCTCACATATATGTTATTGGATTCCTTAGTCACTAATATGGATGTGTAGATTATTTTCTGGTAGCTTTGATTTCTTTGTATATTACATTCTAGGCATCTATAACATTGAGGGAAGGTCTTCAATTGAGTTATTCACTCATTTGTTCTGGATCTGAACCATTCAGACCAGAGGAACAACTTCTATCCATAGAAGGTGATATATTCTTGATAACAAATTTGGTGACTCCGCTAGGGATTAGATTTATCTTGTTCTTCCTCAGCTTCTGAAATAATCTTGTCCAAATGCAAGCTCCAACCTCCTATCTTTGCAGTCATATCTACATCTGATCTACTAAAAGTTTTAGTTTGAAATCTTCAGATCTGAGCCACCTTAAATTTTTGTGCTCTGTATTGTGGTTGATTCATTAGTTTTTATGAGATTTTTGGAATTTCTAACTTGATTTTTCACTCTCCTACTATTCTGGGTGATTACAGAGAACCGTGCATGTGCCTTTGGCAAGAAGTGGTGTTACCGCCTGAGTCTAGTTAGCAATAGGCGGTGCCACCACCTCAATCCAGTGAGAAAGGAGTGGTTCTACCTCAAAATCGCCTATCAGCAACTTCATCTATGCTGTGCCAGGTAGGCCTATCCCAGGATTTGTTTTTTCAAGTTTTTGTAAAAAAATTGTGATTTTTTGGATTTGGTGTGTTTAACTGGTCTTGTCCAGACTTGTTTGAACTTGCTTGAGTGATTGAAATCTGGCACTTTAATGTGGAAATTGCTTGTTTGTTCAAATAAAAAAGCTAGGTTAGATTCATCATTCATTACTGCTTGTAAGTTTGTTTTTTCTTGAAAGGAGCTAGTTGGAAACTATAGGTTAGATTAGATCTCTGCATGTTATAGAATAACACTGAAAAGAAAGACTCCTTTAGATCAGTTTTCTTGTTTCAATTTCTCATTAAGTGTGAGAAAGAATTCTTTTCACTTTAAAAAGAAAATTTGTTGAGATTAGGTCATTATTTCATTGAGCCTAAGCCATTGGATCTCTGATTAGCCTCACAAGCTTCTAGGACTCCTGTGTTGTTTTGTCTCTTTTGCATCATTACCTCATCAAAATGGAAAAAGTATAAATAGTTTAAGTTAGATCTTTCCATGCTTCAGAGAAAATAAAAAACATAGCTTGCATATGCATATTTTCATGGTGTTTGTCTTTCTTCTTCATTTGAAAAGAGATCTTACCCTACCTGTTTGTTTTCAAAAGAGTTGATTTGAACAAAGTGTTGTTTGATTGTATGCTCGGAAAAAGGATTTTTTAGTATAGTTGTTTGGGGAATTTTTTGGTTTTAAAGCATAATTGAAAATAAAAACAACCTTTCTCCTTCCTGTAACTAGGCATACTGAATGGAAAAGTGAATGAACATGCACCTTATATCTGCATGGTTTTACTTTTCTGTCAAAAACTCATGCATTCACCTAACCGTCCACTTTAAAATTAACGGTAGTTATAGGCTTAAAATTTGTATAGAAATTTGAGTGCTAGGTTAGAGACGTGTTCGGGCGTCGTTAAGTGTAGGAGTTGTCGTTACTTGTCTGCGCTACATCTCGGGACTCGCGCAGTTCTTCCACGTACCGTCGGTATATCGAATGGACTTTCACATACCCTTGAGGTATATAGAAAGGTACTTCACGTACTCGATTGTATATCAGAAGGCCCTTTGTGAATAGTTGTGCATTAGACATCACTACTACCGATTTGACCTCCCATGTACCTTGCGTATATCAAGAGACCCCACTAGGATACCCTATCTATCTGAGAAAATCCCTTTGGCCATCTTGTGTGGACCAATACACTGAAAACAACATTCGGGGTGATTACTATGCACGTACCCTTGTGGTATATCGCGACTTGCACCTACTTGGTAATCCTGGTGAGAGACCGACCATTTGAGCTCATCCTATCATTTGAATTTGCTTGTTGGCTTGTAGCTTGAGTAGGAGAAAGTTTTGGTGTGTTTTTTCTTAGCTTTGAAACCCTAGGTTAGATTAGGAATTATGCAATTTGGCTGTTAGACGGTCCATAAGAACACAGGGCTTACCACCCGAATTTCCTCTCGTTATAGGAGAAGGTCAAATGGAAGCTACTATCCAAGGAGCTGCAACTACTTCCCAGGTGGAGGAGAATATAGTTGTATAAAGTGGAGACCAATTCACTTATACAAATCCCTTGGCTCAAAAACCTCCTATGGCTGATATTTCCTTTCATCCACATGTGGAAGGTCATACCGACATCCATGTTCGATCTGAATATGGACCAGATGCTCCATTTTGGAGAACTTCCATGGGGAAAGCCATTGCCTCATTTGGGGTAAATAGGCCCTCACCTAAATAATCTGCACCGGGTGAAGAATAATATAGACAAATCCAAGCTTCCATTCATCATGCTCATGATTTTGAAGAGAGAATGCAGAGATTAGATTCGATATTGGCAACCCCCATACCTCATAAAGAACCTGTGTCAGCTCTTATCCCTTGTAATATGGACCCTTGGCCCCTATCTAAAGCTAAAGATTATTCTAAAGGTCATCCAATACATGGTGAGACTTCTTACAATCCAGGTCCTACCTCTAATTCTTCCCCTACGAAAGTAAGTTCTGGGTCTATCTCAAGTCATCCAGTGCTTACTATGGCCGGCGCGAAACCTTCAGTTCCACTATAACCCTCCAGTTTCTGCATTTGGGAAAAATTGTAACAATTGATCAACTTGATTTCTGTACACTAGATGTTACCACTCCCATGACAAATGATATCCCTTTTCTAGGTAGGTCCCCTCTTCCTTACCAATCGATTAGGGTAGGGATGTTGAAAGACTTCACCCTCATGGGCGTGTTTTCGTCAACCACTTCTAGCACAGAAACGACAATAGTTAATATGATCTCTTCATCTAATTATGATCCTAAGGGTAAAAAGGTTGTTGATACATCCTCCCTCAGCCCGCATGAAGTAGTTTATGATGCCATCCAATCTGTTTTTGATGTTCCTACAAATGATCTTCATCGGGTGGCCTCATATCCTTACCACCTTCCCTACTAGTTAGAACCTTCACTTCCTATTCTAGATTATATCTCGTAGACTTTTCCATCGGATGAGTCTATTATAGAGATTATGAATACAAGCACATCCATAAGGGAGGATCACCATCATAGATCTTCATTCCTCCCCAATACCAGTGCGACAGATGATGATTTTGTATCTCTCTTGGGTACTAATATTGTCGATGATCCGCAAACACCTATCTTGTTGCAAGATTCTGAGTCTGAAGGAAATTTATGCAACATTACCAAAACAGTTCCAATCGACATATCAGTCAAGTCTGGAACTACTGAACATATTCACATAGGGCAGGATTGTTCAATAGCTGAAACTGAAGAGTATAAAGCACTTTTTAAAGAATTCTGAGATATTTTTTCCTAGTCCTATGAATAAATGTCGGGGATAGATTCATCCATTGTAGTCCATGAGATCAAAACCTACCCTACGAATAGACCGGTTAGGCAGAAATTGAGACAAGTCCATCAACGAAAGGCTCTGGCTATCAAAGCCAAAGTCGAAAAAATTTTGAACGCAGGATTTGTCTATCCTATACCCCTGATGGAATGGGTATCGAATATTGTTCCTGTGAACAAAAAGCAGGGAACTATTTGAGTCTGTATCGATTTCTGAGATCTGAATAAAGCTTGTCCCAAGGACAACTTTCCAACTCCACACATCGATTAGGTTATTGATAACTGTGCTAGGAGTGCCATCTTCTCATTTATGGATGGATTTTCCTATTACAATCAAATTGAGATATTACCCACTGATCAACATAAGATAGCATTTATATGCCCATGGGGAACCTTTTCCTACAAGAATTTACCTTTTGGCCTTAATAATGTCGGGGCCACATTCTAGCGTGCCATGTCCTATGCATTTCTCGACATTAAGAATATTGTGGAGCCTTACCTTGATGATCTCCTTGCTCATGCACAGCTACGTGAAGACCATCCTCTACATCTTAGAGACATTTTCCTGAGTTGTCACCATTACAAGATATGACTGAACCCACACAAATGTGTTTTTTGCGTTGAGACGGGACATCTCTTAGGATTTGTAGTTTCCAAGGATGGTATTCGGATTGATCCCTTAAAGATTTTTGTAATACTCACTTTACCTGCCCCAACCAACCTGCTTGAACTCCAAAGTTTGCAAGGGAAGTAAAAATTCCTTCGTCGTTTTTTTTGTAACTTCGCTGAGAAAACACATAGTTATATGTGTCTCCTTAAGGAGGACACTCCATTATTCTGGGATGACCAGGCCCAATGTGCCTTTGATAATATAAAACATGCTCTGACTCATTCACCCATCATACACCCCCCAGATTATTTGAAGGATTTTCTCTTGTATGGTGCTACCTCTACTACTACTGTCGAAATGGTTTTTTAGCTCAAGAGGACTAGAAAGGCCTAGAACACATGATTTATTATGCCAGTAAGAATCTTCTAGATTCCAAAACTCGATACTCACGTGTGGAGAATATAGCATTGGCAACGGTCATTGCTGTCCAAATATTTCGCCACTACATCCTGCTTCGCACCACTACTGTACTCGCAGACCAAAATCCTATGTACTACATTTTGACACATCAGGTGCTAGGGGGAAAATACTCCCGATGGATTGTTATCCTACAAGAGTTCGATCTTGAGTTTTCGAAAGCTAATTCAAAGAAGTCATTAGTTTTTGCTGAGCTGATGTGTGATATTCCCTCTGCTTTAATGGATTCTAAGCTGAGTGATTCATTCCTAGATGAATCTATATTCCTAATAAGCACAACTAACCCATGTTATGAATATTTAATCATTTATCTCCAGACACAACATTTTTATCCTACTATATCTCGTGAGGATCGTCATCGTATTCCTCACCACACAAAGTACTATCTTATCCTCAATGATACCTTGTATAGACATGACGATGCCTCACCCATGACGAGGCTGAACAAGTTCTTAATGATTTCCATTCAGGAGCATGTGGCGGTCATCCTTTTGGGATGGCTACAACTCAGAAAAGCGTATGTGCTGATTATTTCTGGCCTTCTATTTTTAAAGATTATCATGAGGTTGTTAAGAAATTACCATCCTGTTAACACTTTTACCTGAAAAAGTGCACCCACCCTGCTTTGTTACACCCCATCATTGTCATTTTCCCTTTCTCCAAATGGGGGTGTTGCAGCTGCAACTATTTTCCCAAATTTTTGAAATTTTGGACCCTCCTCATAATTTTTATCTTGCCTAAAATTGTTTGGATCCATGAACTCTATTCTTGTTTTCCCTCTACTACAAGTTTGGATTGTTTTGAGGTCAACTATTTTTATCCTTCTCGGAAAATTGCTTGTGCCTGCAAATGCTTTGGTCGTAGAGTTTAAAGTTCGATCTGAAAAGGTTGTCCTTTGATCTGTGATTTCTTTCTTTGATATCTTTTTCGCCGTTGTTTCGGAGGTGAAACAAACTTTTTCATCGCTTCCCAGCTGAGAGTCTTTTGGATCTTGACATTTTTGTTTAGTTTGGTTGATCGGAGGTCATTTAAACAACACATCGGAGCCATATTTCCCTATGGGACAGCCGTTGAGGAAGCTAAACGATGATTGTTCTGACGGATAGCATGGACCTTTCCCATGCCATGACGTTATTATGTTGACTTACTGTGTGCTGTCGGAGGTTGGTTGAAGTTTGAGTCAGAGTTTTTGATCTCTATGAAGCCATTGTTCTGGAGATGAGACCAACTTTTAGACCGCTGCACAACCTTGATATTTTTCAAACACTTAAATTTTTCATGATGTTTTTGCGCCATATCGGAAGGTTTTATGACTTTGATCGAAGGTGGTAGTCTGATTGCTTTCCTCCATTTCGGCTCCTGAGCAAAATAAATGTTCCGCCATATAATTGTTCCACACGCCAATTTTTTTGTTATGGTTTTTGCCGTTATGTTTTGTTTACCGCGGAGCTCGTAGTCTTTCCCTCTTACACCATTACAGGTGTGTATTGCACTAACCACCCAACGTCTATGTCTTTCCATCTGCTGACAAGGAGTTTTTTCCGCTCAATGCTTTAGTATTTAATATTTTGACGCCGATAGACTTGATGGTCTCACGAAACCTATTGTCCGTCTAAATCCCTCCGTTGTAGATGTTATTTAAACTATCCTCCCGATGCTTTAGTGATTTTCCAACCGGTGAAGGTTTTTCCTGCCTGTTCTGTGTGTGTTTTTACCCTATCTGATGGGTGATGGAGGTTTCATATTCTATCATTTTAAGGTTTTCACAATGAGAATGCAATACAGGGCCTCATTTTGGTGATCAGTTTTATTGTTAGTATGGTTTACGTTTGTTGAAAAGATGCAGTCCGAATTAATGATGAATTTTGTTTTAACTACAGGCGGATTTAGAAGATTCTTCGGACTCCTACTGCAAAGATGACATAGCTGGAGGACAAAGTAGAAGGAATATGGCTGAAAAGTGATAGGCAGAGATATTCTGAGATCAATGGAATCTTTAAAGGGACAAATAAAAGACAAAGCAGAATTGTTAGCAACAGGGGCCCAGGCTTGGAAAGGTTCATCAGTTACTAAGCTGGTCCTGTTTTATGAAGTACTCATATGTATTAATCCGAAATGTAACAAATTATGTGAATCACGAGCACTCACAAGAGGAAAAAATTATGAGATTAAATGGTTGGGGGAGCCCAAAGGTCAGAGGGTTGGGGCAGCCCAAAGGTTTTGCTGGTTTTTGTTTAAATAGAGGAAAGTTAGAGGGAATGAGGACTTTTTTCCCAGTTAGATTGGAAGACATATTGTAAGAAGAACTATTTCCTTTTGCAATAGATAATTATAGTTTTCTTGTTGGAGAAAGCTGGGTGGAATGTTCAAATGTTATGCTATGGATTTGTTGAAGAGGAACTATTTCATTTTCAGCTTCTTGTCCATTAACTGTGAGATCATTCTAACTCTTTGAACCTATGTTCTTGTATGAGTGATCTCTGGTTTATTTTATGAAAATTTCCACTATGAGTAATAAATGATGTTCATAAACAATTGGCTATCTAGTTGTTCAAATATCTTTAAATGGTTCATGTGTTTTGAAAGAAGTATCAGCTATATGTAATTTTTCATAATGCATGCACAAAATACAGTACTCATTAATAAGCGATAATCTTGATCCCTAGGGATAGGTTAGGTAGTTAGATTTAATGCCTTGCTATGTGCGATTTAGATGCAAGAGAGTCTAAGATGAGAGGTAAGAACCTGTGCATCACATTGTGACCACACCTTGCATTCTCAATCAATCTGCATCTTTAGCTAGGCACTTGCATGTCATACTTAAAACTAAAGACACAAAAATATACATGGTGGACTAGGCCGCAACTGGTAAAACCTTTTATTTTTGTTACTTGACCTACGGTATCCGGACCGCAAACCGGACGGATTCCCTACACCAAACAATCACGGGCTAGTTGGGAACGTTGACTGGGGATAATCCCTTGTTGTTGTTGCCAACGAATTTCCATGCCTCAATAGTTTCTGGTGCTAGAAGTAGGGCCACCAGTGCATGGTTGGCTGAGGAAACCCGTTTTCTCGAGATTATTCCATCGGTGACAGTTCTGAAAGCAGTTTGTTTCCCAATCCGATTCCTGAAGAGAAGGGTAAAGAGAATTTGTATTCTGTAGACAACGAAGTTGTTAATGATCTCAGAAGACACACTAGGCCATATGTGAAGAATATTGGAGGATTACCAATTATCCCTAACTTTCCTAGAAGAGAATATAAAAGGAAAGACCGTACTATATTGGAAGACTCATTGTTGGTTGGAGATTTGGAAGAAGTGGTAGAAACAACCTTACAAGAGGTGGTTCAGCCTTTAAATCAAGTGGGACCAAATATACCTTAATGTTCACCTGTTCATACTCATGTTCATTAACCACCTCACTTTCCACCGAGACTCATGGCAGGAATAAATGTAAATCAGCCACCCAACCCACCAAATCCACCACCTGCTTGGAAATCCAAATCACCTTTAAACCTAACACCTCTGTTGCATGAATTACCTTAAGATTTTGAGAAGATGTTAGTAGATGACCATTTGCAAAGTTTCTATTTGGCAATAGAGGGATTAAGGATTGGGGAATATGAGGATGTAGTTTGTAGACTTTTCCCACACACCCTTAAAGGAGAAACAACATCATGGTATTTTGGTTTGCCTGCAAACTCTATCCCAGACTGGGATACCTTTGAGAGGATTTTTAGGAGTAAGTATGCAACCCAAAAAAATCAAGCAGCTCTCATGAAAGGACTATGCACCTTAAACAAATAAAGAAAAGAGAAGGTGCATAGTTTTACCCAAAGATTCGTAGCCTATCTTAAAAAATTTTCTGAAGCTAACAAACCCTCAGATAAAGTTATGATTGAGTATTATACCTTAGCTCTAGGACCCGAGTTGGCCATGTTTTCCAAAATGAAGGCCAAACCTACACTAGCAAAGACTTATGAAGAAGCAGAGAGAGTAGAGGCTGAAAAAGAAAGCATCGAGGATTATCCTGAACGGTCAGGAGAAAAAATGTTGGGAGGAAAGCTTTGTTATTTACTAAGCCTAAAGAGGAGAAATCACCAGATTTTGAAGGAATGGAAAAGATGATCCAGAAGCTCTCTAACAGAATCATAGACTTGGAAAAGGAAAAGGAAACCCAAAAGTTCTATAAGCCTTATTACAAGAAAAGGGAATATAACAATCAATCCCAACCCTCTCCGCACAGCCCTACATCTATGAACTTAACAGAGGTAGGAATGGATAACTTTTGCACTTTCCACCAACAACCCCATTCTAAAAAGAATTGTCCTTAATGGATAAATTCAATGACGTTGTTCATGAATCAGCTCTTGGATTCCAAATTAACTGAAGACAACGATGAAGAAGGGAAAGACAACAATAAATCAACAGAAAAACAAGAGGATGAGGCCATGGTTTTATGGGACTGTGTATCATTGTTTGATGCCGATGAAGAAAAGGATCTAAGACATGAGGACATCTTGGAAACAAACGTAACAGCGAGAAGATAGGGGTTGATTAAAGAAAACAGTCTTATTCTCCCGAAGATTAAGAGACTTCAAAAGAATGTTAAGATATTTCAAAACAACTCCTCAACTAATAAAATTCTGAAATTTACCATCACCAGTCAAAGTCCTAGACAGATCAACATGCCTACTAAACCCAATGAAGAAAAGATAAATAATGATAAACCAAATCTCACGGGACATAAGATGGATTATGACATTGTGGAGGATATAAAAAAGGTAAGGGCAAATATCTCATTATTTGAAATGTGCAATGTGCCGCACAGAAAGAAAAGCTATTGAAAGCACTTGAAGCATTAGAGGAGAGGTTTCCCACTGAAAATCAGCCCCAAGAAGAATAAATTGGTGAAGCAAGTATGGGAGGTAAGCCTAAATGCAAGACGCCACCTTTTCTCCTTACCTTTGAGATTTTCAACCACAACGTGCATAACTGCCTATTAAACTCGGGGGCATCAGTCAATGTCATGCCACTGGTTGTCTGCACAAAGATAAATGGACAACCTAAACCATCTACCTGGAGGATCATTCAGTTGGATAGAACGAATGTGAAGGTAATTGGGGAATTGGAGGATGTTCTTGTTCGCTTATCTTCAAATGATAAGGTGTGTCAATTCATTGATATTGTGGTGGCTGACATACCAGAAGCTTATGGACTCATTTTGAGTAGAGATTGGTCAGCAAAGCTGAACGAATATTTTGCCTCAGATTGGTCACATCTGTGGCTACCATACAAAGGAATCCCAAATCAAATTAAAGTTCTGAGAGATCCCCACATGAAACACAGTGTTGCTCAATTCGAAGGTAAAAATGAACCAGTGGATTCTATTTTGGGAAATTACTTTATTGAGCTAGAACCAGGAAATTATCAAGCGGAAGAAGCCAGTGATACATCAGATGCTCGGCCTGATCTCCTTCGGTTTTCACAGACTGATGAAATTGATTGTAAAATAGTAGAATTAGTTGTAGATGTAGATGTCAATTCTCGCATAGTAGTGGTTAGCGATTTTTGGACGCTTTTCTTTGATGGTTCTAAAACTTTAGAGGGGTCAGGAGCCGGTTGTGTCCTGATTGACCCTAAGAAAAACAAACATTTTCTTTCATGTAGATTAGAGTTTGAATGTACCAATAACACAGCTGAATATGAAGCATTGGTTCAGGGATTAAGGAAAGCAATTGAGTTAAAGGCAAAAAATCTGAAAGTGTTTGGTGATTCTGAAATAATTGTAAAACAAATTCGGAATCAAATACATTGCATTTCTCCTCATTTAAAAGCTTATCAAAATTAAGTATGGGATTTACTTAAAGGATTTGATGCATTTAACATTATATCGATTCCTAGAATTAAGAATGCAGCAGCTGACTTGCTGGCCACCTCAGCTGCGAGGCTTGTGCCCTCTAATAATCGGTGCTTTGTTGAATTTCTTTTCAAGCCTTCAGTTCCAGATATGATTACCAATCTACGAGTGTTCGATGATGATCAGCAGATTATAGAATGCTTGACAAACGACGAGACCTTCAAAGGGGCGATTATTAATGATGAAGAACATCAAGCCGAGCTAAAATTCAATAATTTTATTCCTAAAGGAGTCAGGACTTTAGAACGGATGTTTGATTTAAACGAGAAATTTAGAAGACCAACAAATGCGAAGACTCATAGCTCATCTCTACAGTTCAAGTTGATTAATTTGGGGACTGAAATGGAGCCTAGATACGTGAATTTGGGAAAATGTTGCTCCTCGGGTGAAAGTAATAAGTTTATCAGTCTTTTCAAACAATACAAAGATGTTTTTGCCTGGACGTATGAAGATCTGAAGACATTTGACACCAATATTATTCAACATGTTATCCTCATCATATCTAGAATCAAACCTTATCAGTAGCCTTTAAGGAAAATGCATCCAAAATTAGAACCTTAAATCCAAAGTGAAGTTAAGAAACATTGGATGCTAGAATTATATTCAAGGTTAGACACTCGGAGTGGGTTTCAAATATGGTACCGATAAGGAAGAAATCTGGAGAAATCAGGCTATGTGTGGATTTCAGAAACTTAAATCGCGCTTTAGATAAAGACAATTATCCTATTCCACCCATGGATAAGATATTGCAAATAGTTTCAGGCTCTAAATTATTCTCTTTATTAGATGGATTCTCAGGCTACAACCAAGTACTAGTAGCTGAAGAAGATAGACTTAAAACGACATTCAGAAAAAGGTGGGGAACTTTTGCTTATAGAAGAATGTCCTTTGGACTCATAAACATTGGAGCTACTTTCCAGAGGGCTATGGACATAGATTTCCATGGTTTGATCGGCTGCAGCACTATAGTATACCTCGATGACATCACAATTTTCTCAAAGAAAAGAGAGGAACACACATTTCATCTAAAGCAGATTTTTGAACGCTACCGAAAGTATGGCATCTCACTCAACCCCAAGAAGTGCATGTTTTCCGTTATAGAAGGTAAGTTGTTAGGTCATGTTGTTTCTAAGAAGCGGATCTCCATAGACCCAGAGAGGATCAAAGCTATCGAATAGATTCCTCTACCCCATAATAAAAAGGGCATGCAATCATTTATGGGGACAATAAATTTTGTGCGAAGGTTTGTGCCAGATTTCGCTCAAATTGTTAAACCTTTGCAGCGAATGGTAAAGCAAAGTGTACAATTCAAGTGGACTGATGTAGAGAAGAACGCATTTAGTAAAATTAAAACAGCTATTGCGCAGGCACCCTCCCTCAAAAGTACATATTTTGAGAAAGATTTTATTTTGTTCACTTTCGCATCTGATGATTCATTAGCAGCTGTGATTACCCAGAAGGAAGATGGGGGATATGAGTTCCCCATATCATTTATGAACGATGGTCTACAATGGGCTGAATTGAATTACCCAACTGTGGATAAACAAGCTTATGCAGTGTTCAATGCGATGAAACAATTCAAGCCATACATACTAAAGAACCAAACAAAGGTAATCGTTCCACACCCAGCTGTGAGATCTCTTTTCGTACAAAAGGAGTTAGGAGAAAGAAGATGCAACTGAGTAACAAATCTACAGGAGTATGAGCTCGAATTCAAGCCAGCCTCCATAGTTAAAGGGAAGGGATTATGCAAACTGATGACTGAAAGTAAAGACAATGAAGAACATGACTGGGAAGACAAAGCTGAGTTACATTTAATGGATGTATGTCCTCTTTTCACAGCTCCGAACTCCTGGTACCAAGACCTTGTGCATTACCTTCAGGCGATATTGTTATTGGAACATTGGAATTCTAAGCAAAGAAGAGAACTGCGTCTTAAATCAGCCTCATATCAGATTATTGAAGGAATATTATTCAGAAAAAATTATGTTGGAGTTCTTCTTAGATGCTTAGAGAAAGAAGATGCAAAGAAGGTAATGATAGACTTACATGATGGGCCTGTTGGAGGACATTTCTCCAGAGATACGACAACACATAAAATTCTCAGAGCTGGATATTATTGGCCCACACTGTTCAAAGATGCACATGCCCATGTCAGAAAATGCGACTTCTACCAAAGGTGTGGTGGAAGACAAGTTAAAGCGGCAGGACCATTAAAGCCTATTATGATAACAAAACCTTTTGAGCAGTGGGGGATGGACATCATTGGAGAGATAAATCCAAATTCTTCCTTGCAACACAAATATATTCTGATGGAAACTGACTACTTCAATTGTTGGGTCGAATCCATTCCATTGCGTAAAGTAAATGAAGACACGGTCATGGACTTCTTGCAATATCATATTATGACCAGGTTTGGAGTTCCAATTTCTTTAGTTTTCGATAATTCTACTTAATTTTCCTCGATTAGATTAACTACATTTGCTCATGAGAAAGGAATTAAGTTGCATTACTCTGCTAATTACTATGCACAAGGAAATGGCTTGGCTGAATCTACGAACAAGAATCTGATTAGGATTTTAAAAAAGATGGTGATAGAAAATCAGAGGAGTTGGCACTTAGCATTACCAAATGCTCTTTGGGATGATAGGGTCACCCCCAAGACTTCATTAGGTGTGTCCCCATATACCCTTGTTTATGGAAAAGAGGCCATTCTACCCCCCAATATCATGCTACCCTCTTCCATAATCACTCAAGAATCCAGAGGATCAAATAATGAATTCTTGCAAATGAGGATGCATAATCTTTTGAAGGCAGAAGAGTCTAGATCCAAGGCTAGAGAACGTTTTAAACAACAACAGGAGGTAGTAAAGAGATGGTTTGATAAACACAAATCTGGAACAAAATATTTTGAGGTGGGCGATTTGGTTCTCAAATGGGATCACCCTCGTGATGAGAAAGGAAAACACACAAAATTTCAACAGTTATGGGTAGGCCCTTTCTAGATTGCGGCAAAACTTGGCCCCTCAACCTATAAATTGCAAGATTTATAGGGGTGGGAAGAGAACTTACCAGTAAATGGTTTAGTTCTCAAACCTTATTTTTCCTTAGTTTTGTTTTTTTTCTTTTGTTTTGTACATAAATAATTTGCTTTGTTTGTTTATTTTTTATTTATGTTGGTTTTAGTTAGATTTTGGTTGATTTCAATGAAAGAGGCAAACCTTTGGTTGCATGGAGAGCATCAGAATTCTAGATTAACTAAAATCCTTGATTATAAGACTATGTACTATTGTTTTATCTGAAAGAATTTCTTCTAGTTTAATAGTTTTCCTAAATGGCTATTAACACATTGAAGTCCTACTTAATCCGTGTAAAATAACTCAGGATCAAAAGTCTGGAATACTCTTTCGAGGCTCCATCCATCTCACATGTAAAATGTCCCAAGGGGTGACAACAAAAGACCCATGGAAAGGAAGCAGGGTAAACAGTATATTATATATAAATAATCCCATGCCAAGAATTCAAAGACAAAAGGAAGACAAGAGTAAAAAAACTCCTAAGAAAGCAATATGTATCAAAACAAAGTACTGAACCATATAAGTACTGAATTGCCAAAATTTCTTCTCCGTCCATGAGTTGAAAGTTAAATACATCTCTCACACAAAAGGACACTATGGATAGAGGAGCCTGAATGAAAATTCAGAAAGAAGGGCATGCAGGAGGACTCACTAAGGACAAAAGGTCCAAAAGCACAAAAGTGCAAAATGCCATGGGAATGAGGAACAAATGAATATTTCTGTTTACCATATGTAACAATCCTGTGGTGTCCAAGCTGGTAGCTACCTGAAGACAGAGGTAATAAATGAAACTCATCTTCTTCACCTCAGAAGAGTTATCTTGACTTGGAAATCTTGGTTTCCATTCTCCTAAGTTGGACTATCATCAATAATTAAAAGTACATATGTTTTCCATTTGGGAAATATAGACATCTAGAAGAATTCAACATGTTGGTTTATTGTCAAACAGTCTGTTACTAAAGGAAGAAATTGTCCAGAGATCTAGGTTCACCAGGTAGTCACCAATTGTTGCAGTTGCAACTGTTTTCCCAAATTTTTGAAATTTTGGACCCTCCTCTTAATTTTTATCTTGCCTAAAATTGTTTGGATCCATGAACTCTATTCTTGTTTTCCCTCTGCTACAAGTTTGGATTGTTTTGAGGTCAACTATTTTTATGCTTTTTGGAAAATTGCTTGTGTCTGCAAATGCTTTGGTAGTAGAGTTTAAAGTTCGATCTGAAAAGGTTGTCCTTTGATTTGTGATTTCTTTCTTTGATATCTTTTTCGTTGTTGTTTCGGAGGTGAAACAAACTTTTTCATCGCTGCCCAACCGAGAGTCTTTTGGAACTTAACATTTTTGTTTAGTTTGGTTGATTGGAGGTCATTTAAACAATGCATCGGAGCCATATTTCCCTACGGGACCGCCGTTGCGGAAGCTGAACGATGATTGTTCTGACGGATAGCTTGGACCTTTCCCATGCCGTGACATTATTATGTTGACTTGAGGTGTGTTGTCGGAGTTTGGTTGAAGTTTGAGTCAGGGTTTTTGATCTCTATGACGCCGTTGTTCTAGAGATGAGACAAAATTTTAGACCACTGCACAAACTTGCTATTTTCCAAACACTTAACATTTTCATGATTTTTTTGCGCCATATCAGAAGGTTTTATGACTTTGATCGAAGGTGGTAGTCTGATTGCTTTTTTCCATTTCGGCTCCCGAGCAAACTAAATGTTCCGCCATATAATTGTTTCACACGCCGATTGTTTTGTTATGGTTTTCACCGTTATGTTTTGTTTGCCGCAGAGCCCGTAGTATTTCTATCTTCCGCCATTGCGGCTGTGTATTACACTAACCACCCGACGTCAATGTCTTTCCATCTATCGACAAGGAGTTTTTTCCGCTCGATGCTTTAGTATTTAATATTTTGACACCGATAGACTTGATGGTCTCGCGGAACCTATTATCCATTTGAATCCCTCCGTTGCGGCTATTATTTAAACTATCCTCCCGATGCTTTAGTGATTTTCCCGCCAGTGAAGGTTTTTCTCGCCTGTTCTGTGTGTGTTTTTACCCTATCTGATGGGTGAGGGAGGTTTCATATTCTATCATTTTAAGGTTTTCATGACGAGAACACAATACAGGGCCTCATTTTGATGATCAGTTTTATTGTTAGTATGGTTTACGTTTGTTGAAAAGATGCAGTCCGAATTAATGATGAATTTTGTTTTAACTACAGGAGGATTTAGAAGATTCTTTGGACTCCTGCTGCAAAGAGGACATAGCTGGAGGAGAAAGCAGAAGGAATCTGGCTAAAAAGTGATAGGCAGAGATATTCTGAGATCAATGGAATCTTTAAAGGGACAAATAAAAGACAAAGCATAATTGTTAGCAATAGGGGCCCAGGCTTGGAAAGGTTCATCAGTTACTAAGATGGTCCCGTTTTATGAAGTACTCATAAGTCTTAATCCAAAATGTAACGCATTATGTGAATCATGAGCACTCACAACAGGACAAAATTGTGAGATTAAACAGTTGGGGGAGCCCAAAGTTCATAGGGTTGGGGAATCCCAAAGGTTTTGCTGGTTTTTGTTTAAATAGAGGAAAGTTAGAGGGAATGAGGACTTTTTTCCCAGTTAGATTGGAAGACATATTGTAAGAAGAACTATTTCCTTTTGCAATAGATAATTACTTTTTTCATGTTGGAGAAAGCTGGGTGGAATGCTCAAATGTTATGCTACGGATTTGTTGAAGAGGAACTATTTCGTTTTCAGCTTCTTGTCCATTAACTATGAGATCATTCTAACTCTTTGAACCTATGTTCTTGTATGAGTGATCTCTGGTTTATTTTATGAAAATTTCCACTATGAGTAATAAATGTTGTTCATAAACAATTGGATATCTAGTTGTTCAAATATCTTTAAATGTTCATGTGTTTTGAAATAAGTATCACCTATCTATGATTTTTCATAATGCATGCACAAAATACATTACTCATTAATAAGTGATAATATTGCTCCCTAGGGATAGTTTAGGTAGTTAGATTTCATTCCTTGCTATGTCTGATTTAGATGCAAGAGAGTCTAAGACGAGAGGTAAGAACCTGTGCATCACATTGTGACCACTCCTTGCATTCTCAATCAATCTGCATTTTTAGCTAGGCACTTGCATGTCATACTTAAAACTAAAGACAAAAAAATATACACGGTGGATCTGGACGCAACCAGTAAAACCTTTTATTTTTGTTACTTGACCTACGGTAGCCGGACCGCAAACCGGATGGATTCCTACACCAAACAGTCACGGGCTAGTTGGGAACGTTGACTGGGGAGAATCCCTTGCTGTTGTTTCCTGCGAATTTTGAGGCCTCAACAGGGGGATAGATTTCATGCATGGTAATCCTACCTCAACTGAGGAGGATGGTTACATCATAGTAGTCGTGGATTATTTCACTAAGTGGGTTGAGGCTATGCCTACATATGCAGAGGATGGTCAGACTACCGCCCTCTTTCTTTTTAACCATGTAAATCTAGGTTTGAGTTGCTCAGCCTATTGTCACTGATCATGGATCACATTTCCGGAATCGAATGATGGTAGAGTTAAGTGCAAAGTTGAGTTTTCTCCATGAAAACTCAACCCCCTATTATCTGCAAGCTAACGGTCAAGTCGAGGCCATTAACAAAGTTTTAAAAACTATGCTACGTCAGATGGTTGGAGATCACAAATCCAACTGGCACCAGACTCTCTTCTCGACTCTTTGGGCTTATATAACTTCAATAAAAACAACAACTTGTTTTACACCTTTTCAATTAGTATATGGACTAGAAGCTATCCTACCTATTCAGTGTCATATTCCGTCTTTGAAACTTTCCGTTGAACTTCTCCCTAATACTTCTACCGAGGAAGAAATGTTTTTATATTTAACCATCCTTGATGAAACTAGATGAGATGTCGCCTTAGTTAATGAGGAACACAAGAAATGCATCAAGGCATAATACGTTAAATCTATCAAACCTCATGTGTTTAATGAAGGTGACCTAGTCCTGACTTATTATCAGAGACATGATAAGCTAGGAAAAGGGAAGTTTGAATCGATGTGGTATGGTCCTTTTATCATTTCCAAGGTTTTAGAAAAAGGGGCCTATGAGCTCGTGGATTATGATGGAATCCCCTTTGGGAAACCTCGCAATGGGTTGTACCTAAATAAGTACTATGCCTAGATCATTCATGTTTGGTACCTTGTATATATGTACTGTTGCCGCCTTTTCACACACCTGGATCACGTGGCAGAAATCTTCAAGCCACTCGGTGTGTCCTTGGGGGTAAGTCTCGAGTCAAGGCTATCACCTTGTTCTTGACTCCTCCGTTTAGGCTCAACTCCTAACGAAGCCAAGGGGGGTAGACCCTATTAAGTTACTAAGGATGATTTCTTAGTGTAATGATGTTGTACTGAATCAGTTATTTAGGAGTTTGAATATTTTAACTATAAACAATCAAGATGACAAGATACGAAGATACATACGAAAGCACAAAGTTGATACACAATATATATATGAAGCAAAAAAGACTAGTGCCTTAAAAATGGAGTCAAAAGAGATCAGTGTGCTTGCATGTGTCTGGAATAAATGTTTTGCGATTGCATCTTGGTATGTTTTAAGTTAAAAATGAAGTATGAATTGATTAAATTAGGCTAAAGGGGGACTCCAGATATACCCGAGAGTACTTGGAGTATGTCCAAAACAAAGCCTATATGGCTACCCGCAAGGAATATGTGGGCTGAAATGGAGTTTATGGGGCTATGTTCGTAACGCACCCGTTAGGGTGTGACAGAGATCGGCGCCCCGAGGTCACTTTTCAGTAGGTTCCCACTTCCTTTGGGTATTTTGTCACCGTAAAGGTTTGATTGAGGTGTTGGATTTTCACTTGATGGTTTGTTAATTGGGGAAGGTGAGTCCTAATTATGCTAGTCACCCAAGTGCTTTTGATACAGCTTGAATGATCGGACGAACCGCAGCCAAGTGTAGAGCATACACACTAGAGTCTTGTAAATTTTAATAAGTTTTAAAAGATGTGTTTTTGTTTAAAAGAAAAGCCTCCAAGAACCTCTTTCGATCCAAGTGGATCTCAATCGGGGAATCAAGGAGGGGTTAATTTTAAAATGCTGATAAACAAAAGATGAGAAAATAACACAACTACACAAATATGGTTTTCTGATTAATCCTACCACGAATCTCTTTCCCCTTTCGGGTCACTCGGGAAATCGTGGGGTAAGTATTATGATTACTTTTGCAAGTAAGATATGGAATATGGAATTAAAAACAAGATCAAATATACTACCCTGCAAATCAGATCAATTCTAGTAAAAGGAGATAAGCAGAAAACGACGAAAATGGCACCGACGCGAATCCCCCCAGGGGGGATGGGGAATGGGCTCGAAATAGCCTATTCAAAGGGTGATTTTATTACAGTGGTTACAATATCAAAGCACTGATAAAACAGATCTTTCTTGGTCCTTATATAGGCTGAAACCAAGATCTTACAGTTTATATAAAAAAATTACAAATTATGTGACAAAAGAGAGACCCCTGGGGGGATTTGAGCGCTCCAAAAGCCACTTTGGACAGAAGCTTCCTTTCTTCTCTGTCAGACCTGCTAAATTGCAGTGAGTGAATTAGAATAAAAAATTTCCCAAAGCACTTTAAGAGTGTCTTTGGGTCAGCCTACTTTATCTAAAATATTAATGAAATTAAACTAGCTAAACCGACGAAAAAGGAACCAAGGAAAGCAAGATTTCCTTGGGATATTGGCTTGCTGTTTGTGTAGCAAATTAAAATCACTGATATTGTAGAATATTGAAATTATTGAACAGCAAATGAAACTACCTTAACAGCAAGCTATGAATTTTTCAATAAACTACTTACGAAACTAAGGCAATTTTAACTAGATCTCTTGAATTTGAACTTTATGTGCACAATGAAACTAAGATCTATAAAATTGAAGGGACCTTGATAATTAGATCTATGTATGATTTTCTTTATGAGATAGATCATATTTAAAAAGAAACCTTAAAGTAACCGGCTTGAGGAAAGTTTAATAATTTTTAAAGGAGGAAGAGAGAGAAAGAGTGTTGGTTTCCTTGAAGATCCACTGTAGAGCTTTCAGGTGGAATGCCGAGGGACTATGCCTTTGAAATTTTTTGAAGATAATGAAGAAGCAAACTAGATCAGCATCCTCTCCAAAGTGTGAACCTGCAACTCAGCAGAAATCAAAGAACTTGCCACGAAACTTGTGAGATCCGATTAGTACATACAAAGAGATTCAAGATAACATGCATATAAGCTTATAGGAAATGCTAAATCTAGAGCTCTAAACATGCATCCAAGGAGAGTGAAAACCAATAAAATGATTGAACAACACCTTTCCTATCAAGATTGTAATAAGCTAATTACCAATCTTAACCACAGATCTACAAGAAAATAGCAAGAAATGACCACAGATACAGGTTACCTCAGTAAAACAATGGCAATAATCATCCACACATGTAATGGCACCACACCGTATTGCCTCCAAATCTTTTCTTTATTTCAAATGAGAATTACAACAATACAATAGCAGCAGCACCTCAATCCCAGTTCTAACTAGCTTGGAAGAGGAGGCTGTGCCTGGATATATACAATTTATAGGCCATCCAACCCAGGGGGGGCGCAATTACTCATGGAATCAAGTGAAATCAACTGATGGAGAGTCCATCAATGCCTGATTTGTGTCTAGCTGAGCCAAATCTGAGTCTCACTGAGTGCAACTGTCAATCGAGGGGCTGATCTGACTGACACCTCAACCTGTTGACTGAAGAATCCACCAAAAATCATCCAGTTGAGCCAAAAACGTGTTGAGGAGAGAGAGAGGGAAAAATTACCCATAAAGGATGCTCAAGATCAACTCTAGATCTAATTTGATCACCTCCATCAGTCAAGGATTTGTCAGATCCAGTTAATCTGCTTCAGATCTGACTGATTTCAATCAAATCGGCTGAGAATCCATTGATTTATTGATTTTGGATTTGCTCCATTATTCATCAATTTATTAATTAAAATAATCAATAATTGATTTTTGGGGCTTTCTGACCTGAGTGATGGAAAATCACTCAAAACTAGGAAACAGTGGGTCCATGGGTTTACATGGTGCTCTTAGCTTGAAAATGAGCACCTACATGACTGAAATCGATTATTTGGCCCACTTTTATTACGAAATCAATTTTTCCAATTAAACTATTAAAAAATAGCCTATGTTTTGGAAAAATTAAAATTTAATAAAAAACACTGAAAAAACTGAAAAATTGAAAAATTGAAAAACACCTAGGAGGACTTCGACATGTTCATATGACTCAAAAATTATGTCTAGCATGCTTACACATTGACACATAGACTCTAATAACCTCAATAGGCCCAAATGCCAAGCCGACCACCCCAACTTTGGAGGTATGGAGTGAAAAACTCAGAAATTATCAGTCGTTTGTTCAACAACCAATAATAACCACGGGAAAAAACACCCTGGGCTGATCGGATTGACAAATAAAGTCTAAGAGACCAAGTATTTTATAGACACTATCATGCTAGAACATTTATTACAATTCCCTCATGGGGTATGAACATGTGATATGATACAACAAGCACTTCCCAGAAGTAAGACTGAATGTTCTTTGAAGTCCGAACAAGTTATCCCTGTCCGGTTCACCAGGCTTACTTGATAAAAACCACTAAGTACAACTTAGGTGGTAACATTCTGGCTCCGACTGTGGGACGTGTGCTCGATCTGGTCTTTAAGGCA
This sequence comes from Pseudotsuga menziesii, assembly GCA_001517045.1. Lineage (NCBI taxonomy): Eukaryota > Viridiplantae > Streptophyta > Pinopsida > Pinales > Pinaceae > Pseudotsuga > Pseudotsuga menziesii. Next base: position 66,984 of record LPNX010035303.1, read on the forward strand.
AGGAGAGGATACGAGAACACCAGAATCTCTGGTTTATATACTCTGCAAAAACATCTCATCTTGACAAGAAAAACCTCAGTAGCACAAGTTTTATGAAAAACCAAATGAACCATTAAGCTGATTTATTTAAACAACATAGATGTAACTAAATAAAAGAAGTAAAGTTTTATTATAGCTAAAAATAGAAATGCAGAAAGTAAATACTCTCTTTCAAAGAGCTTATTTTCCTACTCTAAGCATGATATAAAAAGGGTTAAGTGTAATCAGAAATCCAATGTAACCACCTAAGAATTTTATTAACATAATTTTTTTTTTCCTTGTCTTTGGTTACCAGACAAAGTAAGGATACTTTATTCAGAAAATGCAAACCTGCGTGATGATTCCGAATGGGTGGGATGGATGGGAGATCATAGGCATGAACAACGTCATAAAAATTATTCCCAATCTTGTATGTGCTCATGCAGGTTGCTTCTATCCATGACTGGATAGGACTGATATACCGATCAGAACGATGAGGTAGACTAATTACACCATCATACTGATCATTGGGGCTTATCAAATGATAACTTGTTGCACAAGCCCCAAGTAGCTCCAAATCATAAGGAACCTCTATATGTGAAAAGATGTCTGAGACTGATTTTCCATTGACTACATCACATCTGACTTTTCACAATACTGTTTCTCAATGTCTTCATTACTGATACCCTTGTGCGGCTCCACATGGTATGATTTTGAATGATCACATGAAAATTCTGAATGCTCCTCTTCCATACTAAGGTTTTCCCAGGCATCCACATCTGTGCTTCCCTCTATGGATGTATCGTAGATTGGACTTCCACAAATATTTGAATAAACACTCCCATTGTTGGACATATCATGGATGGGATTCTCCATAAAATTTTCACAAGTTGGATTACCTATGAAATTCCAATAGTCATCGCTCCCATCCATGTCATATGTGGGGGGCTCTTCATCCATGGCATCACGCTCCTGTCTATCCATGTCTTCCTTGTATTCATAACAATATTCTTTAGATAAAATGTTACAAGGAAATAAACTTTACAAACCTTCATCAACATGAGGAGAACAAGGTCTAGTGTCACCACACACTGTAGTGATCTTATCATAGGTTTCTTTATAAGCTCTTG
>LPNX010035334.1:0-105353 GCA_001517045.1 Pseudotsuga menziesii
AATGGAGCTACCTAAGTGTGGTTTGTGGGTTGTGGAGAATCTAAATCGTCCTTTCGAACTTGTTGACTTGGTGCTTCCGCTGAATGTACATTGGTAATAATGTGATATTTGGGAACACTATTATTAATAAAGCATTGTCTTGATATTAGTTATGCTTTGTTTGAGATCGAGTCAAGCTTCTTCACCTCTCGCTAGGAAAATTGACTTTTACGTCCTAGTGTTTGGTGAATGAAGACCCTCAATTATCTAAACATGAAGAGCACCATCATATTTGTGGTTTTCCTCAATATGTTGTTGTATGATTTGACCAAGCATTGCAATTCCTACCCGCTATCTTCCAGGCGTGGATACAGTGATGGCTAGGAGTCCAGGCGTGGATACAGCAACGGCTAAGAGTCCAGGTGTGGATACAGCGATGGCTAGGTGTGGATATAGCGACGCCTCGTTCCTGTTACATCAGATTTTACACCAAAAAGTAAGAAACGTGGAAAAACTCCGTGGAAAAATCCTCTCTTTTGTACTAGTGACTCCAACATTAACCATTTTTTCTCTTAAGCCCATCATGTATTCATGATTTTCGTTTGAGCAACTCACATGGTATTTGCGGGTCTTCCATGCACAACCCGCGTATTATCAATATTCATGAGTTTCCTTAGGTAAAACTGTGAGTCACTCATGATATGCTCCATATGAACCCGCTAATGCCATTAATAATAGTTAAAAAATAAAAATATGATTAACTTGGGGAAGTTGGGCTTGGTTTGGAAACTTCCCCGAGTTAATCATATTTTTATTTTTTAACTATTCCTAATGGTATTTGCGGGTTCATATGGATCATCTCATGAGTGACTCACAGTTTTCCCTAAGGAAACTCATGAATATTGATAATACATGGGTTGTGCATGGCAGGCCCGTTAATAACACAAAAGTTTCTCAAAGAGAAGTCGCAAGTACATGATGTTGATTAAGAGAAAAAATGGTAAATGATGGAATGATCAAGGTGTATTAAGGATCCTAGTCATCTATAATTTTATACATACTTCAATACAGTTTTGTTTTGTGCAACGACATATTGTATGGCATTACTCGGACGAAGAAGTGCCATTTCACTGTATAACATAGGAGGAAGAATGGTATCCTAGAAATGGATAATTCTCTTCAAATGGAAAAAAGAATGGGAATTTTGTACAATCAATCTATCTGCACTTCATCACCATACTAATTTCTAAACATATGAAGTTGTAGAAAAATATTTCCACAAAAAAGTACTGTGAAAGGAACGGAAAAGTTACAAGTTAGTAAAGTAGTGTTCGTAGTTGTAATTAATTACTGGGTGACATCAACATTAAATAATGACAGATGATCAAAGGAATCTGACCAAATCAACCAAATCTTAGAAAATTGAAACATTCCAATTTTCAAAGAGGGACCAAATCTAGGTAAACTCCACAAAGCACAGAGTGCATTAAATATGTGAGAAGGAAAGGAGATATTTAAAAGGCATGAATTTATTTGGTATGAAAAATCATATGTGGTTAATACATTGAATATTGGAATCCATGGAACCTAAGAGACAATGCAGATGAAAGAATACATCAAGAGATTTACTGGAAGAACCTATAATAACTCCTTGTGCATCTTCATCAAACACCACTCATTTTCCTTATGACTACATTCCTTCCAAAAAAATGGATGCACCACAAGTGAATATTCCAAATGTTGAAGACTCAAAATTTCCAGCATGAAAGGCCTCTGAAGGGGTAATAGTTAAAGAAGGGATGTAAGGACACATGTACAAGTTTGCATTTGTAGATTATGGTCCTACCAAATCTGAGATGTTTCCTTTTCCGGATAAGGATTTTTATGATTTATAATCCTCCCTTGTCCATACTTAGTCTATTAGATTATATTTTCCTAATGTAGGAATCATTAATTAATATTGGGTCCACTAGCACCATCAGGTCCACTTGGGCTATTGGTGCCACTATTACCAGCCACTAGAGTGCAGGGAACACATATAGAGGTTAAACGCAACTTAATGCACCTTCATGCATCAATTTATGTTCCTATGAGACCAATCCCTCTAATTTAGGAGCCACTAGGAGTGCCACCACCAACCTCCTTCAGTTGTTGGTAGTTGGTAACTAGTTAAGCTAAGTTATGCTCCAGTTACATTCAGTTAGATGTCCTCTAGTTCAATTAGAGCCATCCTTTTATGGATGCACGTGGGTAGGCACCTATTATCAGATACTTCTCACCTACCACATCCCTTTAACTGGTTTAAATGATCGCGAGACTGAATTATACATATGGAGTTAGACTAGTGAGCTCCAATAGTGATTTAGACACTTCTAGTTAGCCAACCAACTAGTCTTGATTTGGTAGATTTGAATCCTATCCACATTATTCAAATTATCCTTTATGTAACATTCATGTATACTACTGGGGTTAATGAATTTTATATTGTAATTATACGTAGCAATTTTTATCCATTTTATGTGATATTTGTCTTATTCAGTTTGTATTTTTCTTTTCATTACACTGCATAATAATACAAAAAAACAATTCAACTCATTGACTAAAGATTAATGGAACAATAATTTAACATGGTATTATATCCTACTCAAGAAAGAAGCAAGTATGTCGAATATCCATTGTACACCAAAAGCAGGTGGGTTTCCACATAAGTCCCTCAAAATGTGGATTGCTTACTCTAGATTCGTTCAGAGAAGTCTCTATGGGTAGGAAAGACACTAGGAAAGTGTACATGTCAATATGGAAGGATTGATTCTGACATAGTGCAATTTTATTTTTTTTTCAGTGTTTTCTTACAGGTGCTATGTAGCTTAATTGATGAAATTGATTATTCAGAAGGAATAATTGATGAATTCTTCTACTTTCTTACCTGTGATCCTAACACCCTTCAACTATGTTTATTGGAGGGAAGATATGTAGGTTTCCTTATGCAAGCTTTGCTTGTACATGATGACTATGGGAATAGAGAAATAACCTCATCATTCTACTGAGAAAAAGAAGTTATTGAATCAATTGGATGAATATTTTGGCTTCCTTTGTGCTCACATTTCTAGGGATCTCCTCTTTCATATTGAGGGATTGAAGACTCCCAAAGAAGATTGGGATAATCTTGAATTTTTATTTGGAAAACAATATGAGCTTCAGAGACACATCTTCGAAAATGAGCTAATAGTATTGCAACCTAGAATTTTCGAGACTAACCAATTTTTTTTTACTAAATTCAAGTCTCTAACACTACAATGTAATCAATGGATAATATAGAGGAAGGATGAGCATCTTGTGCTCTCTGTTCTCAACAAACTTGTCTCTGATTATTATGTCTTTGTCTCTACCTTCCATTCTGGAAGATCTTCCATCCTCAATCGAATTATTCCTTCAGTTGATAAATTTCCAATGGGAGTCTTTAATACACGAGTAGGATAAGTTGGTCCAAATGGGAGCCCTCAAAAATTCCAAGAACCAAGCTCTTCTAATGTTGGACTCAACCAATGCACAAGATAAGGGAAAGCACAAGGGGAAGGATCCTAAAGCATCTGATTCGATGCCAAAATAGAGTTAGATGTCTTCCCAAGGAGCTTTGGGCTGCAAAAAGAGGAAAAATTTTGAAAATACTTGATTGTCCTTATTATGTGAGGGGATTTCATCCTAAAACCTAGTGCATGAAGAAGAAGATTGACCAGCTGTCCTCCCTCCTTGAACATAAAAAAATTTCCCTTCCACAAGGAGCAAAGAAGTTTGATGTTGGACCACAGATAGAAGATCATGAGAAATGTCATTCCTTGAAGCCAAGCCATACTCAGTTGAAATATTACTTTATTGATTCTGGAGAATCCAACCACATCATTTCCTCCAATGAATCCTTCTCCTCTCTTACTCTATCAAGAGGACCTAGCATTCACATGGGAGATGACTCCCAAATCGCAATTGTTGGGAGAGTTTCAGTTAAAATCCATCATGGTAAGTTCAATAATGTTCTGTATGTGCCATCTCTTGCAACAAAATTGTTTTTTGTTTATCATATGAGCCATACAGGATCTCCCAAGAGAGTTACATTCGAATCTGACTCATTTGAAATCATAGAAAAGCTACTGGAAATCTCATAGTGAAAGGTATTTCCAATCATGCCACTAAGACTTATGAGTTCTCACATTTGTTTCCTATTTCACCTCCTACATATCTATTGACTCATGCTAACAACACTAGCAAGATGTGGAATGAGATATTTGGGAATCTCTAGCAACTCCACAGTGATAAAATGGTTGAATGCTTGCCTCTCATCCAAAATTCTGATGGAGTAAGTCTTGGTTTCTTGGTATGTAAGCATCCAGAAAACAGGTATGGAGTTGGGAAGGAACATAGGGCTTCCTTTATACTTGATTTGATACACAGTGATGTTTTAGTACTAATGACTACAACATCAATTAATGGTTCCAGGTTATTCCTTACTTTTATTGATTATTGTTCTAGGTATTGCTGAATATATTTCATGAATTAGAAATCAAAAGTATTTAGAATTTTTTAGTTTTTTAGAGATATGATTGAGAATATTTTCAGGAAAAATATCATGTCCATAATATGAGATAATGGAGGTGAATACATTAAAATATACTTCCAGTAGTATTGTGAGTAAGAGGGGATTCAAATGAAACACTTAGTTCAATACACACCACAGTGAAATGGTGTAGATAGGAGGAAAAATAGATCATTGAAGGAGATGGAAACATGTCTTCAAGCCAAATATATTCCTCCTTCTCTTTGGGAAGAAGCTGTAAACTATGCTTCATACATATAGAATAGAGTCTCTCATAAATCAATGGTTGGGGCCACTCCATTCGAAGCACTACATGGGCATAAGCTCAATGTCTCTCACTTGAGAGTTTATGGTTCCAAATCATGGGCCAGAATACCCATTAATAAGAGAAAGGCCTTCCAATCCCATAGTAGTGAATGCATACCGCTGGGATATGCAGAGGATGCAAAAAAATAGAAGTTGATGGAGGTTGCAATTAGGAAATGATTCATTGAGCATAGTATTCAGTTTGAAGAAGATCATTTGTTTGATCCACCACCACCCAAAGCATAAGAAGGTATAACCACTCTTCCACTACCTTTTTATGATGATCATTTGTTACATGTTTCAAATTCAGATGAGGAGGAACAAGATCAACATGAACTTGGTATTGAGGATGAACCTCATGAGATTCTACATCCTGATCCAACATCCATCCCAAGCCAAAGGATTAATATAGAAGGAGAACAAGGTCCCACTGTCAAAATGAGCATGTTTCTCTCTCTCTCATAGATTCACTCCCTACATAGTGGTGTAATAAGGTTCTAGGAAAGTGGTACCTAGTTATAGCGAAGGATCACTCACTTGGCCCATAGAAGAATAAATTTGATCATTCCTTTCCTCTTCCAGAAAGAAGAAACACATAGGACATCCGTCAGCTCAAAAGGAAATTGAGAGGTTCACATTCATAGCTTTAGGATGCTACTGCACAGAAGAACCATGCTGCTGCAAATTACAGCAGAATGTTTTTTAAGTTATTTCCCAAAGATGAAGTTGTATTTATCCTAAGAATATGTTTTTTTTCCTCTTCTTGCTTATTTTAAGGGGGCTTTTCCCATGAATTTTCCCCCTATTTCCTCAATTTCTTAAGAAACATTTCTTAATTCTTTTATATTGCAATGGGTGACTTTTGGCCTTGTTTCCAGGGCTGATAGTTATCCAACTTAGGATTTTTTTTTTTTTGGGGGGGGGGGGGTGTTAGGATTTATATTCCTCCCTTTTCCATACTTAGTCTATTAGATTATATTTTCCTAACTTAGGATTCATTAATTAACATTGGGTCCACTAGAACCATTTGGTCCACTTGGGCTATTGGTGCCACTAGTACCAGTCACTAGAGTGTGGGGAACACATATAGATGTTAACTACAAATTATTGTGCCTTCATGCATCATTTTATGTTCCTCTGAGACCAATCCATAAAATTTAGGATCCACTCGGAGTGCCACCACCAACCTCTGTCAGTTTTTTGTAGTTGGTAACTAGTTAAGCTAGGTTATGCTCTAGTTTCATTCAGTTAGATGTCCTCCAGTTCATTTAGTGACAGTATTGCATGGATCCGTGTGGGTAGGTGCCTATTCTCAAATACTTCTCACCTATCACATCATTTTAATTGGTTTAACTGATCAAAAGACTGATTTGGACATATGGAGTTAGACTAGTGAGCTCTGATAGTGATTTAGACACTTCTAGTTAGCCAGTCAGTCAATCTTGAGTTGGTAGATTCAAATCCTATCCACGTGATTCAAATTATCCTTTATGTAACATGCATCTATACTGATGGGATTAATGAAGTTTATACTTTAATTATACTGAGCAATTCTTATCCATTTTCTATGAAATTTGTCTTGTTCAGTTTGTATTTTTCATTCCATTACAGTGCACAATAATATAACAATTCAATTGCACTCATTTCCTGAAGATGAATGGCACAATAATTTAATAAAAAATAATTTAACAAGGATAATTAAATGGAAAAGAAAATTAATTTAGATCCCAAAGCACCAATTATCATGGGAGTCCAAACCTAGGAAAAAGGGTTGTGAACAACAGGGACACTGAGCCTGTTGGAAATTCCATTCTTTGGAAGAACCCCACACGTAAAAGTATGTTCAAAATTGTTGTTATAACAAGTGCATAGAGGGTATCTATAAATAGAGAGTATGGTTTCCATTAATGTTAAACTAATAGATATAATCACTACACTACCAACCATTGGGGAATTATTAAATCTTCTTATGGACTAGAGTTAAGAAAAATAACTTGGAAAGAAGATGGCCGAGAAATACATAACTAAGAAAGCTAGTAGAGGATCCATAGTTTCATAGATAAAGGATGAAGCAGTAAGGTTCACAACCGATATACTAGAATGCGAGTTATTCAGAAAGAGTGGTCTAGATCAAGTATCAGCAACAATCATTGTTGTTACATAAAAGTGCATTGTGGTAGTACAATTAACTAGTCAGCCTTTATATTGAACGAGTTTATTGATGATTGCATAGAAGCACATGAAAAAGATAACCATTTTCACTACACAGGGTTGTTAATTTGTATTTCTCTTGTAGGTTGGAAGGTACTAGAATGGAGTTAGTTCTTTGACAAAAATAGAAGACCCTACATAGTATCCAAATATACGAACATGTGGTTTTCCACAATTGCACAAATGGATATAGACAACAACGCCAATTTTTATATGTGTGGTGAATCAATTAGGCATATTTTAAAGAATAATCCATGCATACAACCCCACATAGTACACAAATTCAAATTCATTGTGTGATTCAAGATTAGAATGCATCATAGGTACATACATGCCAAAAGAGACCCTAAGAACTGACGATTAAGCACTATCTACATATGTTTAACAATGGGATACATAATGGAAAATCCCATTAACAAAAGAAGAAGAATCTATGCAATAGGGACAACCAAACAAGTCAACACCATATAAGAGGAAATTTCTAATACGAAGAATTGTTTTGCAAATGGATCTGAAGGATATATACTAGTTGAATAGAGAAAATAAGCAACCCATATGAAACTTGATCTTCAAAGAAGAAAAGGAAAACAAGAAAACAAAAATATACAATGACAATGTATGATGTGGAACAAATTGGAGCAAAGACTAGGAATGAAGTTGAAGAAGCCATAGAGAGCATGGCTACAAAAAATGAAATTGAAGATCTTGCATCAATGCAAGAGGAAACCTTGTTGAAAATTGAAGACAAATTTGTAGGAATAAAATAGCTAATACTAAAGACCGTGGAAGAGAAAAAAAAATACTAAGGAAACAAACTTAGACACACATCTGGATAGCTCATAGAAACATATAGCTTCAAAATCAAAAGAGATGGAATAGAATCAATGCATGAAGATTTCATTTTCAACCTTTACTCTTCCTCAAGAAATACAAAAGATGGTAAGTCGCATTTATCTCATTCTATCGCACCTTTCTGTGAACGAGCTACATACGTGCTACATACATTTATTACACAAAAAATCAGATGGAGACATGAGGTTACTACAATTGAATGGTACAAAAGTCAGAATGACAAGTATGTCCTACAAGAAGAATTTTATAGAACGAACATAGAACAAGAAAAGAGTACACAAAAAGTATGAGAGTTGAAGTAGGAAGTAGATAAAGCAGTCACCAATACTAATATGTTGAAGGATAATCTAAAAAGACACAACAACAATCCCGAAAGCTACATAAAGCAGTGGACGAAGTGTATGGTATGCTTCCAAGAACTCAAACTAATGAAGATGGATCTCTAGAAAGTAAACTTAGTCACAAAGCTAGAAAAATTTATCCAAGTCCTACAAGATAAGGTTAAAGAACTTTCATAAATAAAATATCCCCGGACACCTCCAAAGATGAAGGAAGAAAGAGAAAGGAAGATGGAAAATTGAACATCAAAATTGAAAATATCATAACTCAAGAACCAAGATAGGTTGAACCATATAAAAAAAGTGCTCAACTGTGGGGACACCTAGTTGTTTATGAGTAATTAACTAGAGTATATTGAGATCCTTTGTTCCCACCAGTATAATTTTCAGCGTTAAAGGTTGAGGTTGTTGATGAGGTGCTCTGACTGTGAATCTAAACAAAAGGGGCTTAAGAATGTCTAGTTCTGCTAGGTAAGCTTATGGTGTTGGACAGGTTGTAAATTAGGTAGCTATGTTCTCAACAGATTTCACATGTTATGTTGTTGTTTCCTTAAATTTGGGAGATTCCTCTTTTAGTTGGGATAATTTTTATCAATGTTGTTTTTTTGTTTTTGGTTTTTCTATGTTCTCTGGTTTTTTTTGTATGGAAGCTAAGTTACTTGGAATGTCCTACTAGCCCCAGTGAAATACCATTCCTCGTTTTTGATACAGAAACACGGGGGATATGGCTCTGAAATGTCGAAAATACATATCAAAATGGTACGGATACGTTTCAAGATGATGTGATACATTCCAGTTCCATAGTAATGTGTTTCAGCTTAATTTTGATGAGTTTCAGTAAAATGGTGATACATATCTCAAGGAGGGCGGGGCATTTCAGACGAATTTTAATTCTTAAAATGGATTAGTAATTGTTTTAAACATGTAATTTAAACCCTCTGCCTTGCTAAATATGCCACGTTCCATCTCAAAAGGATACAATAAATCACTGAAACGAATTTATCAGCTACAGTTCCATGTTTTCAGTTTGCAGCGACTATATTTGCAATCTGCAGCGGCCAAGTTTGAACATTAAGGTTCCAATAGAGATCAACTTGGAGCAAATCGTTGGTTGACCTGAGCATTAATGTCCTGCGTACAATGTACTATTAGACAGAGCATGACATATTGTAATGATATTAGGGAGGAAATATAACCACTCATATTCTAGCAACAACTTGGAATTTAATTTTTCTCATTCTCAATAAAATATAGTTTGGACTTAGATTTGTTTACAACATTTTAGATTTTTTATAATGTGAATGAATTGGACACTGTCACATTGATTGTTGATAAATATGCCCTATCTCAATGGATAATTTTTTGTTTAATTTACGAGGTTATACAATTTTAAATATTTTTAGTTATTTTTTTAAATTGATGTTTGGTGATTGTCTGGAAATGCACAATTTGGAAGCCCTTTGTGGTTTGTCAGCTACTATATTGTTTTGGATTATAAACAATGACATGTAACATGTTATATTAGAGAAGATCATTCTCATAAATAAGGTGTTTATTAATTGAGGAAAAAAGTAGGTATGAAGTGATATAGGATATATGATTTGTTTTTAATAAGATAATTTTGACCAAATCTCATCCTTACAAGAAATTTCCAGTTAGTTTTTCAACTAAGAGAATATATTTTAAAAAGAAATTGATCAAATGAAACAAATATATATTAGCAAATGTCAATATGGATAAAATTTTACTTCATGAATTTAACAATGATTAGGATTGAATTGTAAGGATGTACAAGTCAATCAATGCACCAAAAACTACAAGTCACTCATTAGTGCTGCACACTCTTTTTTCATATTTTCTAAACATGATCTAAATTTAATATACTTGTCCTTTTTTTAGGATTTTACAAATACAATTTACTAAATAAGCGTATCATACAATAATGATATTGAAATAGGATTACTTTTTGCAACTGTCTTGAATAATGTATTTGCTTTTCAATGATAAATGGTATATAAAAATTGAAAGTTTTTATATCTCGTGGTTTTCAATTTTTCACATGCACACACACACACACACACATGTTGTTTCCCTGTCGTATCATATCCAACATTTTTGAAAATGTGTCATACTTCCCCCCCCCCCCAAACTCGTATCCATTTTTGTATCTGCTTCAGTGCAACTTAGTATGGCAATGTTGTTGGGTGTTGTGGCTTGATGATCCAAGAGGAATAGGAGATATTGGTTTGATTTAATGAAAATGTGTAGGATTCAAATTTATTGTTTCATTGTTAATATAAAGTGGCCAAGAAATTTTAAAAGGTTTGTCTTATGTTGGTATGCAAGTCAAACATGCTCTTTATTTGTTCTTAAACAATATCCACTTTAGCAATGGGTGCAAGATTAAATTGGTTTATCCCATGGATTCTGCAAGTGGCCAAGAACTTTAAAAGGTTGATCTTGTGTCGGTATGCAAGTTAGGTGTTCTCTTTGTTGGAAATGGATGTAAGATTAAATTTGGTTTATCCCATGGATTCCTCCTAGATAATTCCCACAACATTGACTTATTAATGGTTTCCTCCTTGATAATTCTTGCACTCGATGCCCCATTTACTTGTGGATAGAAGGATAGGATTCCAATGTTATTCCTAGAGATCACTTATGGGTAAGTATGTTTATCCTAAAAGATTGAATCGTCTCTATCAATCCAAATACACCAATATATGATAAGAGGAATATCTTTGATTGAACTATTGGTTGGATTTGTGAGCCAACTTTAAAGATCCAATTCCACCATTACCAACCTACAAATTTTAAAACTATTTATTAGGAAATATACCATTTAATTATTGAATGAAATAGGTTATTTGTCAACTATTAACATGACCAACAGTTATGTTTTCAAAATAGTGAGATTGCATAAGATCTAAAATGATAATTTTATTAGGGAGAGAGAAAGGCCCAAAACACTAAATTGAGCTAAACTCCATGACATATAGATTAGGGAAAACCATGAAAGAATTATTCTAATGTCTATCTACTTTTCCTTCCTCTTTGCACCACCATGATTCCCCATAAAATTCCATGTGAAGTTGGAGTTAATTATGTATATGTAATTGATCATGAAGGCCCTACTTTCGGAGTGTTGGTTAGGGAAACTAGATGGGGTGGCATCACACAACAATCATCATCATCAAAAGGAGAATTCATCAATTGTTCCAAAACTAATGCTCCCTCTCCAAATTTCCCTCTCAATTGTTGCCCCAATTCATACATGACCTATATATATTTGAATTGTCACAACAATGGGACAACAATTGCAAGCTATAATGCATATAAACACGATCTTTAACTGGTTTATCTTCACCTTGTTTTTTATAACAAATGGATGAACTTGTGGTTGCTAAAACACCTTTATACTGAAGAAGTGTTCACCCCTTGTGAAAGAACATGTGTCATCCAAACATTAGAGCTATGGTTTACAGTTTCCATGCATCTTCCACCGCTTGAGAAAAAATAAATTCTCTCAATATTCAATAGCATCGACGATCCCAAAGAAATGGTTCTCATTGGTAAAGTGGTTCAAAGTCTTTCCACCCCCGAAAGTCATGTTGGACTTTTTTTTTGGGTGGGGGGGTCTTTCCAACACCCCTGTAAAGGTGTTTTTGAAGGCGGATTTTAGAGAACCGCCCCTAAAAGTCATGAGAATTAGGCTTTTGAGGGAAGTTTGTTCCAAAACCTCACCTACAAGTTTAACTCTCATGAATTTTGGAGGGTGTTTTTTTAAAGAACTCCTCTAAATACATTTTCAACGCAGTTTTACCTTGTGATAATTTTGCTAACCCCCCCTCGCCCCTCCCACCCCCAAAAAAAACTTCTTGTTGGATTTTTTTTTTTGGGGGGGGGGGGGTTGTTGGAAATACCCCTCGCAAAAGTCCTATTGGAATTTTGTGGGGGGAAGGGGGGTTTGGAAAGACCCCCCCTAAAGTTGTATTTGAAGGCGGTTTTTAGAGAGCCCCCCTTAAAAGTATTGTTGGACGTTTGGGGAGTGGGGGGGGTTGGAAAGTCCCAAGAATTGGAATTTGGGGGGTGGGGTTTAAAAAATGCCCCCGAAAGTCAAATTATTAGGAGTTTTGAGAAGGGTTTTTAAGGACTGCCCCGAAGACATATTTCTTTTGCAGGGGGGCGGCGGGTTAGAAAAACTGCCACAAGCAAAAATTCCCCCCCAAAATTCTAATTCTCATGACTTTTAGGGGGGGTTTCTAAAAACCGCCTTTAAAAAAAAATTAAGGGGTATTTCTAAACCCCCTCCCCCAAAAGTCATGAGAATTGGACTTTTTTTTTTTGGGGGGGGGGGGGGGGGGGTTAAAAACCATCCCCAAAATTCTTGAGTATTGGACTTCGGGGGCATTTAAAAACTGACCCCAAAAGTCTTGAGAATTGGAATTTTGTTTTGGGCGGGGGGTGGGGGGGTGGGTTAAAAACCGCCCCGAAAAGTCTAATTTTCAGGACTTTTGAGGGGGGGTTTTAACAACCGCCCCAAAATACCTAATTTTTTTTTTACAGGGGGGCGTTTAGCAAAACTGCCCCCAAAAGGGTATTTTGTTGTAGTCGGATGATGTGATTATAAGATTAAAGTGAATTCTATAATGAAAATGTAAAAGATGATGGAAATGATGAGGAAAATTGATAGTTAAGACCCATTCATAGTTCCTACAACATCCTAATGGTGCATTCGTTCCTACTTAAAGGCTAAAGATTCGTTAGTGGATTCAATACAAATTGATTATTGGGTTGTTGATGTATCTCATGAATACCGAGCTAGATATATCATTTGTTGTGAACACCCTGAGTGAGTATCTAGTTAAACCTAGACGTGTTAACCTAATAGCTGCATAGCATGTGATGAGGTACCTAAAAAATATGACAAACTTTGGTCCATACTATGAGGGAGATCATGACTACAGATTGTTTGGTTATACATATGCATATTGGGATAGAAGTGCTTCAGATAGGAAGAGAACCTCAGGTGGATGTTATTGTCTAGGATCCGCCATGATCTCATGAAGCAATCAAGTGTTACTCCAAGCACTAGTACAAAAGCGCGGATTTTTCCACGGAGGTTTTCCACGTTTCTTACTTTTTGGTGTAAAATCTGATGTAACAGGAACGAGGCGTCGCTGTATGCACGCCTGGACTCTTAGTCTTTTGTTGACTTTTTACAACTCCACTGTTAACACTAAATTAACTATGACAATGTCCTAGGGGTAAAATAGATGTTTGAATATGAGTATTGTTAGAGCAATTCAAATAAAACAACAATTCTATATGAAAGCTTGACCCTTTCGTTATAGAAAATCTACAAAGGTTGCCATAGATATTTTCCTCTTTATTACCATATCGACTTGATTTAGGATGTCATTTACTTATTTCCCCAGCTTGTCTTGTTTGTTGACAAGACTTGACATTTTAATTTACATTCTTGAGAATTTTTTCCAACACTATTTGGAATAACAAGAAATCTATCTAATATCTATCTAATTGCTTGAAGCAATTAGACTCTCTCTCTCTCTCTCGTAAGTGTTCAATTGCTTTGGATATTTTGTTTTACTAAGAAAGATGATGCACTATCCATAAGGCCTTTAAAAGAGTGTTAGGTGAATACAAAAGAACAAGAAGATTGCACTCGCCTATCACTTAGCAAACACATATTTCTTCAAATAAATATATTATATTAAACCATAACTTTTATTTAAGGGGTTGTTTACCTTAAGATGCCTATACTACATCATGATTCTTCTCTAATATTTAATATCCTTAAGTTGATACACTTTATCTTACATTTAGTATTCATATAGGATAGAGCTAACTAGCCACAAACATTAACTCCAAATAAATTAATCATATTAAAAAACTCTACGCATCACAAATCTTTAAAAAAAAATTAAGATACAAATAAACCACAAATATTTTCATGGCTAAATAAACCAATGAGGTTGAGGCTTCGAGAGTTAACTCGATATTTAATATATGTTTATAAATATATCATTACATTTTGGTGGATGTTTCACTTTGCAGCTTCCCGCCTTTGGGTTTTACTTTTTTCTTTGAAATAATTTACCCTTCCCTCCACAACTTTCTCGCAAAAATCATGATGTCAACCTTTCCCTCTGTTCCTCTTGTTTTCAAGCCTTCATTCCTTGAGCTCCCCGAACCCATTTTCCTCACTACCCACAAACTAATTTGAGATCTTTGCGATTGAATACCTAGCCATGTCTTCATCGTCTTAAAACTCTGCAAAAACTGCCATTCTAGAGGATGCAAATGGGGTCGAGAGTTTGGATTTCATTGAGGGAAAAAATGAGCGTGAATTTGCTCTCACATTGATGATCATACTGCTAGTACTATTGAAGCTGTAACGCTTGACTTCCTAGAATATGGAATAGGGGCCACCAAAGATAATGAAGCCAAAGAGGATGGTTATGTAGATGCCCGAGCTTCTCGGGTTGAGGGTTTTCTCATGAATGGCAGTTCTGCTGGTAATGGGAGAAGCTATGGATGTTGAAACGGCTGCTTGACATATGTTGATGCTAGTGAAATGCGTGGCAAATGTCTCAATCTAACCTGGTGTTGAGCGATTGAGAGAACGTGTGGAGTCGACATGCATTGGGGAACCCTAGCATTGAATCTGTCTGAGCATTTCGATTTCATCTACAGATTAAATTGTTCAGCAACCCTTGTGGAGGATAAACTATGCGATATGTAAGTTGAATGCCTTAATCATTGTTAACACGAATCTGTTCTTCCCATTATTTTTACCAAATCGTTGGAGGTTTGTTGGTTAATAGTGTAGAGATGAAGTATTTAATCTTGTGGTTGCGAGTATAGCCATGAATATTCAGTTCTGGATGAAGCAATAAAACTGTTGATGATATGCATTTAGATATCCGTTCATGATTGAAGCCTAGTCTAGTTAGAAATTAGAACACAGAGTTTAAATCGTTTACACAAACTACAGGAAGGAGACCCTGCATCAAAATCCAAGTTGTGTCTCCGTTGGAACAATGCTTCCAGAGGGTTTCTGTCTAATTTTGAGTTACTCAACATGAATTATATCCATCAAAACTGGTAGATCTGTACAAAGTATCCAAAACTGGTACATAATCCCTGTACCAGAGTGAACACGATTTAAAACTTGGCATTTATCAGGCTTTCAACAAATGGAACTGGAAAATATGTTTAAGCAATAACTACAATGACTAGACTCTCACAGAGAAGAGAATGCTGAGAAGCCCAATGTCCCACTTCAACCTCCAAGCAGAGGCCTTTGGCTCAAAGATTAAAGCCACAAAAAATGACAGCACTGTTCCTTGGAATAACATGATTGCTGTTAATGAGAGTTGAGCTGGATATCTACTCAGCACTGGCGCCTGTAATCAAAACAATATAAATTCTGTCAATGATAATATGTTATATTTTCACTCTCCTCTGTGGTGGTTTTTCTATCTATCTATGTACATATGTTCAAGGGAGGGATAAACACCTGAAAAGTAACCCAGCCAGACAGAAATAAATAGCCCACAAACACCATTATGGCCCCGAACATCCATGTGCTGAGTATATGCCCATTAGGCTTTGCGAGGACTACAGGGCCCTTGTAGAATATCATAATCATTGCACCACCAACTCATTCAAGGTTTATATCTTTCCTTAATTGGCCAACTCAAAATAAAAACATTATGTTGTAACCTGCTTTGACTTGTCATATCCTGCTTGAAGCAGCAAATTTAGTGAAAACAGTGCATCATCTGTCATTACCTACTTTGCGCTGCTCCACCTGAGGTGTGTTATCATCTGTCTGATGCTTTATAATGTATTGATACCCACATTTCTCATTTAATTAACGGTTTGCAGTTGCACATATTTCAAAATCAAGGAATCTCTCTCCTCATCTGCATTAATGATTATTTCTAGGGCTCTTACTCCAGCTATTGCTTGATGTATGTTTATCAGGTATGAAACTGGAGATCATGTAGGTGTTTATGCAGAAAACAACCCTAAGACTGTGGTGGAAGCAACCAATTTACTAGGTTACCAAATAGACACTATATTTTCATTGCATCGTGACAGGGAAAATGGTACACCACTTGGTAGAAGCTCATTGCCACCTCCTTTCTCTGGTCCATGTAGTCTACGAACTGCACTTGCACGTTATGCAGATTTGTTGACTCGTCCTCGAAAGGTGAATTTGTGATGAAATGTATAGTAATGTATTTTGCATTGACACATGCCTGTAGATGAATTTATTACACTATAAATTTTACTTTGCAGGCTGCTTTAGTAGCATTAGCTTCACATGCTTCCAATCCGGCTGAAGCAGAACGATTAAAGTTTCCAGTATCACCAGCTGGAAAGGTATTTATATCTGCTTCACCTTGTGTAATCAGGATATTACGGATATAAAACTGAAGGCTTGTCGCTTTTCTATTGTAGAGATGCCCACTTGGCAAGGTTCATGTTTATTTCTAATTATGTTTGTGCAGGGTGAGTATTCAAAATGGATTGTTGCTAGTCAGAGGATTCTTTTAGAAGTAATGGCAGGATTCCCATCTTCGAGACCACCCCTTGGTGTCTTCTTTGCAACAATAGCTCCTCGTTTGCAGCCTCGATATTACTCAATTTCTTCATCACCTAGGTCAGGAAGTCTCCAAGATCTACTTATTTTTCAGTGTTGGCCATTCAACTTCTAAATGTCTTGATGGAGGTAACTCATGTATTATGTAATTTATGTGCTACTATATTAGGTTTGAAAGCTGATATGTTGGTATTCTGCAGACTTTCTCCATCTAGATTACATGTAACATGTGCCCTAGTTAACGGTCCCAGTCCAACTGGTAGAATTCACAAAGGTGTTTGTTCCAGTTGGATGAAGGTGGGCGTGACTTCTTTTGCATACCATCATCTATAAACCATAAGATTTAAGCCCTAAACATTTCCTCTGTTTTGGCTTCTTACATTTGAAAGCTTATAGACTGAAAATGTTTTTTCATTGTTGTTGGCAGTATTCACTACCTTATGAGGAAGTTGCGTCCTATAGCTGGGCACCTATCTTCGTAAGACAGTCGAACTTAAAATTACCTGTGGATTCTTCAATTCCAATTTTCATGATTGGTCCTGGTACTGGTTTGGCACCATTTAGAGGCTTTCTACAGGTATGTTGCTCTTCCAGCTTGTAAGGTCTATATGTGTTTGAAATTGCCAATAACACTCATAACACAAATGCTAGTGCAAGTCCATATGTCAAATAACCAAGGCAGTGTGTTGATCCTTGAGTCAAATTTGTGACTAGTAGACCCACAGAGCTCTTTCACAGTCCCTTGTTTAAGCTGTGGACCTGTATGATATCAGTTGTGCTGACCTATAATGGATCTGCATGAATCATTCCTTTTAGGGCCATAGTGTGAGTCCTCAATAAGGAAAGTAGGTCATATGGATGGATGGATGCACAAATGCATTGATAGATTTCCTTATTATGCATATTTAAGTTTATTTACATGTGTACGCTATTTTTCAACTACTCTTTCACTATTGTTTTGTAGGAAAGAGCTGCACTTCAGGAAGCTGGTGAAAGGCTTGGACCTGCTGTTCTGTTTTTTGGGTGCAGGAATTCCCAGATGGCATGTCAGATAATTATGTTCAACCTCAGAACATACAAAATAGATAGATAATAATTATGTTCAACCTCAGAACATACAAAACAGACAGATAATAATGTAAAAGCATCTGTCTGATGCTTTATAATAATGTATGGCATGCTTTATCATCTGTCAAAGCTGTCAGATAATTATGTTCAACCTCAGAACATACAAACAGAGTACGGCATCGGGGACGGAGTGCAAGTCAAGATACTCCAGGCTAGTATCCCTGAGTTCATATTTTATATGTGTTATAATACTGAGGGATACTGTTTTTAAGTTGGGTTTGACTAATAACTGGAATGCGTTCTTTGGTAACAGGTGGATGAGGAAAATAAGTGTATATCATTGGGCATGAAAGAATCTTATTTTGTAAATAAATCAGTCACTAGTGTAGTTGGATATAAAGAGTCTGTAGAGGAGGAAGGTAGTGAGGAGGCTGTAAGGGAGAAATCTGACCCGAGTTCTGAAGACGACAGGGCATACAAAATGCAGGTTTTATCCAAAGAAAATGACAAGGTTGAAACTAAGGATCTGGCAGTTGACATGTATAATTCTCTGGAACTAGCAAGAGAAGTTGAATTGTTTTACATGCTGGACACGTTTGCAGGTTAGGTATCTTGATGCTTATATTAAATGGAAGGATCTTGTATATCCAGAAGATTGTCATGATGGTAAGGTTGTGGACAAAGAGGGCATTTCTTTCAGGAATGCCACCGTTTGTGGGAAAATATATGAAGGTGGTGAGGTTAAGTATTTGTTGGACTTTGGAAACAAGAAAGACATTCCGATCTGTGCTGTCAAACATGGTAGAAAAATTGAAGAGACTGAAGGCAGTGGAAACAAATACCGGTTGGGAGAATTTCATGTTCCTCTATATGTATTGAAGGCCTTTGAAGATGGACTTCTCCGAGATTGTCCAAACAAGGGTTCTAAGCAAGTTTGGAAAGGTCCGAATAGGCCGATGAAAGGAATTAGAATTAAGGATATATATTCATTCCTTTTATGTAAGGAAGAGATGAATGGAAAGTGTTCATGTGCCCAGTGTGGGAAGGAGGTATTGGTCAGGTATATTCTCTTCTTCTGGTGATATTTCTTTTCTTCAAAGACCATGTCCAGACTCTATGCATATAAATATACAATATGTAATGTTATTTAACTTCTGTTGAGTCATTGGAGAACAACCATAAGATTTGAGAATTAGGAAATTTACATTCTTGGTATTTTTATCCTACCTTTTGTCAGCACTGTTGTCTGGATGTAGAAATAACTGATTCCATGTAGCCAAGAATGCTTTTTGATACTATGTGGATACTTTATGCATTTTTATTTTTTACTTGATTGTAAATTTGTATCTATATCCTTTTTTATCTGTGCCAATTAGAAGAGAGTTTAAATGGCCTGTGTAATCAATAATTATTTTATACATTCATTTGAAACTTACCTTTGACTGTCATCATCAATCGGTAGAGAGTTGGTATGAACATCTATCCTAAGAGAGTATATAGTTTTTTGAGGACACCCAAATTGCATTTTGTTTGTTATTTCCAAAGTTCCATTTAACTTTCTAATAATTATTTCTGTTCTAAAAAAATATTAATTAATATTTGTTGTTTCTTGAACAGAAAACTGAGTATGTTCCAAAGGTTTTAGCTCTGGAGTACAAGAAAAAATCAGAGCTCCAGGATGATGTACTGCCACCACCTCCTCCACCTCCCGAACCAGTCAAGGAAAGTCCTGCACCTGTACAATCTGTGCCAACTGTGACAACTGATCTTTTGGTAAAGATTCGTATTATTGCTCTCATTATATTGGAAAATTGTATACATGATACAAGAATACAACATTGACTGTAGGATTTGACTTGGCAAGATGTTGATTCTTGTGGTTTCTATCAAATGTGAATATTGTGGTTTGTGAAATAATTGGAAACTCTAAGCAGTGCTTAACCAACTGTGAAATGACTTTTTTGAATGCTTGTCTGATGGCAGGGATTTGATGACATTAGTCCTAATCCTTCCTCACTCGAAGAAAAGAATGCTCTAGCCCTTGCTATTTTTCATTCTGTATTAAATTGCAGATAATTCTTCCAATGGAACCTCAAACAGTGCTCGAGATATTCCAAATGGAGCCACTGGTTGGGAACTAGCTCTTGTCACCACTTCAAGCTCTAATTCTAGTGTGCAAGCGGAAATTAAACTGGTAATACCAGCTTTCTATATAGATCAACCTGATATATAGTATTTGGCTGTATTCTGCATTTGATTGTACGGGTTATCAATTCATTTTGCCTTTTTATTGGTTGCAGGCTGGCGGTCTTGATAAGCTTACATTAGATAGCTTATATGAAGATGCAATGACAAGGCAGGTATCTAGCTACCATACAGGTCAAGTGGCACCAAATCCCTTTGAGGCTTCTCCAATGATGCAACCAGGACATGACCCTTTTTATGCTTCTCAAAAGATTGCTCCACCCATCAGCTGTACAGATGGCTTCTATGGCTCAGCAGCAACAAGCTTTCATGGCACAACAATAGATGATGGGGCCGCAAGTTCCTGCCAACCCTTTTGGCAATCTGTATACAGCGGCATATCCTTATCCTGCAAGGACTCCTTATCAGGCTCAATCTGGCCATTTCCTAGATTATATCCATAACACACATTTTGAGGTTGATTAAGGTCTAGAATGTGCCTAGAAATGCTTGGAATGGACTTGTCACCTAATCTAATTGATTCATGTTGAAAACTTACAGATATAGGAACCAAAATTAACTCAAACCATGCTTAGAAGTGCTGAAAAATATTTCCAAATATGGGACTGATTTCTAGCTAGAAATATGGATCTGCTTGATTCAATACCTTCACCATATGTTGTCTTCTTTCCTAAATGAGAGCTTGTGTACATGGATGAATTATTCCATAGTAATTGCATGAATCTACGAACCCAGTGCAGAAACCAGAAAACCCAAGAAAAACTTCAAACCCTCCAGATGGGTTTCATCGGCAGACAACTTGACCACCATGTCAATTGCCCTCTTGATAATAGGATTTATTGTGGACTCACCATTTTCCAACTAAACTACAAAATTGAAGTATGCTTTCGCAGTAGGAACATCAAATGACAGGAATGCCTTCTCTAGACCCACAAGCAATAGCTGAATCTCTTACTGAATTAGAGACTCTTGTTGGCAAATTACCTACAGCTGATTGAGCAGTATATCCTAGCAGCATTTTTTCTAGCAATGAAACCAAAGTAGATGAATCCTTGGATGAACATGTGATGGGAAACCATGCAATGAGGAGCTCAGAAAAAAGTTTGTTTAGGTTCCCTGTGTTTTCTTTGCTCACAATTCCTCTAAACTTTGTCAGAGTTCCAAGTACAGACAGCCATGCCAACTGGAGGGTTGAAAGCTTGTCATTTAATGCCCATGCAGGAGGGCTGTGTGTCCAACTATGGTGACTCTTTCTCCTCTTCCTTGTGACTTGGCTATTTTGTTGCCTAGGCATTCTCTCACTCTGTTGTGACATTTGATATCTAGCAGAGGCAATTGGGGATGTAGCAGGAGGTTCTCTGTTCATGGTGCATGGTGCATGGTGCCCCTCCATATTGATATCGGAGTTGGTGTAGGTGAATCAAATCCAACTCTATCTTTTGCACTTGCACTGTAATATGCAGCGAGGCTTAACACATGAAAGTGGTGTCAACCTAGGATATAAACTTGTTAGTTGGGGCTTGATTAAACAAAACACCATTCCTTCTTTTCTTGATAAAAAGGAACCCGACTTATAAGAAGATAATGGAATTGGTCTTATGGCATTTGTATTTTTTTTTTAAACAGTTATAGCCGTGGATAAAGCGACGACAATTTTTAAAAAAATTTCACAGCCGTGGATACAACGACGGCTAGCTGTGGATACAGCAACGGCTAGCCGTGGATATAGCGATGACGAGCCGTGGATACAGCGACGACTATCCATGGATACAGCGACGACTAGGCGTGGATACAGAGACGGACAGGCATGGATATAGTGACGGCTTAGACATCTAACAAAATATAGAACATTGTCGCTCTTGCAACGCAAATTAGGGGTCATCTCTATTGCGATGAAATTGTTTCCACGAGAAAAAAAACACTTAGACGTGGCAATATCCACGCTTTTCCGTGGATATTGCTACATTTTGCCATGGCAAAATGGATCACTTGTACTAGTGAAGCATAGCTAAAGAAGAGTATATAGCAACTTGTTCAGCTAGTTGTGTAGCCATATAGCTTTGGAAGTTAATGTCATGTCTATTTGATCTAGAGCTAGATACCACAGTGATTCTATGTGACAACCAAAGTTTTATAAAGATGACATAGAACCCAATGTCCCATGATAAGTCGAAGCACATAGAAATACAATATTTTTATATCCGGGACATGGTACCGAAGGGAGCTATAAATATCTAGTATGTGAGTATTGATGAGGAAGTTGCTGATGTGTTGACCAAGACTTTGTCTTGAGTAAAGTTTGAATACTTTTATGACAAGCTTCGTGTAGTATGAAAAGACCTTCCTCGTAAGGAGGAACAGTGATGATGATACTGAGACGATATTGATGACTTTCCTCATAGGGAGGAACATCGATGATGTTGTTACATACTTTTGATGATATCGACCCTTCTAGGCAAGCGGGACCAGGTTGAAGATATGGAATCTTGTCGAAAAGGGGAAGTAGGTTGATATGGACCCTCCTCAAAATGGGGGAGTAGGTCAATGTTGTTGCAATGGGATTGTATCACCCTTGGACATCAGTACTAAAGTGATCCGTAGACCTTTGTCTCCATTTTGTGAGAGGACTACATCGTCCTTGGACTTATGTCCTAAAGTGATAGTGACTGATCATCCTGTAATTGAATCCATAGACATTTGTCTCTGAGAAAGAGGTAGGATTGCATTGTCCTTGGACTTATGTCCTAAATTGATATGGATCGATCATCTCGTAATTGAATCCATATACTTCTGTCTCCGAGAAATTGGTAGGATTGCATCTACCTTGTACTTATGTCTAAAGTGATAAGGACCGATCATCCAGTAATTGATTCCGTAGACTTTTGTCTCCGAGAAAGTGGTAGGATTGCATCATCCTTGGACTTACGTCGTGAAGTGATAGGGAACAATCATCTCATAATTGAATCCGTAGACTTTTGTGTTTGAGAAAGTTGTAGGATTGCATCGTCCTTGGAATTTTGTCCTAAAGTGATAGGGACTGATCATCCCGTAATTTAATCTATAGAATTTTTTTCTTTGAGAAAGTGGTAGGACTGCATCGTCCTTGGACTTATGTCCTAAAGTGATAGTGTCCAATCATCTCGTAATTGAATCTATAGACTTTTCTCTAGGAGAAAGTGGTAGGACTGCATCGTCCTTAGACCTATGACCTAAACTGACAGGGATTTATCGTCCCATAATTGGATCATGTGTGCTGCAGGTTATGTTGCTGCTGATGATGATGTTGTTGATTGAAAGATCAAGTATTGATGCAGATGATTTTTTTGATCAAAAGATCAAGTATGGCTATAAATGGTGATGTTGATTGAGAGATCAAGTGCTGTAAAGGATCTAGCAATCAAGTGCTGCAAAGGATCTAGCGTTCGAGTGCTGCAAAGGATTGAGTGATCGAGTGCTTCAAAGGATTGAGTGATCGAGTGTTGTAGAGGAACGATTGATCGAATGTTGCATAGGATTGAGTGATCGAGTGTTGTAGTTGATGAAGATCAAAGATGAAGACTCAGTGTTGTCGAATATGATGTTCCAGTGCTCAAGATGTTGAAGATGTTCAATAACTGTTCGAGTTGCTGATGATTGTTGAAAATTTCCAATGATGTATAGATGTATCACCTTCATGTTGTTGCAAATGTTCTCTCTGTCCTTGCTTTTATACTTGATGATGTTGTCGTTAGTACAATACTCTTCTTGTTAAGGGGGAGTGTTTAAATATTTTAACTTTAGAGAATATTCTAAATGTATTTTACTGATGTAACCTATGGGAGATGCTTTATTCCTCCTTCGGGATGTTACTATTGTATTTGGTCATCATAGAATCATGAGGTAAAACCTTCGTTGTAAGTCGGGTCAGTAGAACCCTCTGGAATATAATATAATATTGTTTTATGACTTCCTAGGTGAAGTTGCCACACTAAGTTTGTTGGGTCGGACTTGTTAGGGAAAACGTCATGTGTGAAAAAAGTATAAATAGAGGAGGTGTGTTCCTCATTTGAACACACACACTCACTTCAGTATAACATGTAGGAGAGAGAGAGAGAGATATGCAAGGAGAAGGAAAACATGTTTGGGGTTTTTTCTTCATACATTGATACATCTATATAGAGGAATTTTTGCTCAGTTTTCATCCCAATGTGGGTTTCCTAGGATAAATATTTGTGTTCTTTTGTGTGGTTATGCTTGTCTTTCTTTCAATGATACTTTTGTATATGGTTATGATGCTAAATGTTATTAGATCTTGTATAACCATTAAAAAATTAACAAATCGGAAAGTGTATGAGAATTCATATTATTCATTAGGATGTACTAGTACCTGTCAAGCTCTTCCATACATAATTTGAAGTAATTTGGGTGCATTTTCGGTCAACATGGGTTTCACTAGTGTAAAGCTAGAAATTGGCCAAAGTTGTGCAAACTTGAGTAACATGTCAAAATGATTTCTAATTCGACCATTCTATTAGTATGTTTTAAGTCCCATATGATCCCTCCATAATAATTTTGGAAATTTTCGGTGGTGTTTGGAACCAAATGAAGGAGGGCTCGTTGACCACCATTTCCTCGTAAATTTGTATTGTTTCTCCTCAACCCAAACCAATGTTGTAGAGGTATAAAGTCACATAAAAAGTGTCCATAAATGAGATTGGGATGTTTTAAGACTCACCATAGCATTGCATTTCAGACTCGAGACCATTTTACTTAAAGTTAGAACCCTTTAGAGTCATGACTAGTTAAGCTCGAATTTACTCAAGATGTAATATTCTCCAAAATCCCAAGAAGAGACATTACATTACCCTACAAAATTAGCTTATCCCATTAACTTTTACCATTTCTAAAAGAAATCCTTATGGTTTTATTTCCTATTTCTTAATGATATCCTTGGTGGTTTCATTTCCTATTGACCCACCCTTTCCATTGTCTTATTTGTGTAAACTTTATTTTTTATTTTTTAAGAAATTGAGTCTTTCATAACTCACAACATATTGGAGCACCATTTCAAGGAACTACTAGAATTATGTCACATTTTGGATTTTTTTGAGGTGACCAACAAGATTAACCTAAGTGTAACAAGTGTATAACATGGAATCATTTCATGGTTGTGGTATCTTGTTAGGCTTAAATGCTTCTTTATTAAGATTTAAATAACCTTCATTTGAAAGGTGGTTAAAGAAACTAGTTTTTATTTTTTCATATAATTTTTTGTTTTATTCTTATCTTTAACTCTAACAATATAGTATGAATAATGGATATAAAATTATATATTTTAGCCTTTATTTAACAAATTGGCTGTGGTTTTGAGGGTCACATTATCTATGACTATATTAATAAAATTTTGAAGTTAAATCTGTGATTGTACTTTCACTTCAAAAATTTTAGAGTTAAATCTGTGATTGTACTTTCACTTAAAAAAAACTGTCGTTTTACTACAAAATTAGATTACATATACTGAGTGCAGAATTAGGTTATCCATCATCCACGGTTGATCCAAAATATATAAGCTGGAGATGATATCGTAAATTTGTGGATGTACTTCCTTTACAACATTAGATTACCAGTACTTCCACTGGAGAATTAGATTATCCATCATACGCAGCAGATAAAATATGTGTAAACACGGGATGAGATCGTAAATTTGTGGCAGTACTTCCACTACAAAATTAGATTACCAGTACTTAGATTAGCCATCATCCACAGGTGATCGAATATGTTTAAACACGGGATACTATTGGTAGTACTTTTACTACAAAATTGGAATACAAGTACTTCCACTACAGAATTAGGTTACCGGTACTTCCACTACAGAATTAGGTTACTAGTATTATCCATCCTCCACGGGTTATAAAAAATGTGTACACACAGAATGTTATCTTAGGCCATAAATATTTAGCTTGGATTAAAACTGTTTAAGATCCAACAATTAGCATGCCTGCTGCAAGGGCATTGAAAAGAGTATTGAATACTCTGCATGAGGCTGAGTATTTATCCCATTATTTTGGATAGCTCTGATAATTTGGACATGCTAACCCTTGGATTAAAACTATTTAAAATCCAACCATTAGCATTAACATGCCTGTTGCAAATCCATTGAATGGCCTGCAACAGGCTGAGCAGGCCTGGAAATTCAATTTTCTTGTGCCTATCATTTGACTGTGTAACCAATTTTGCTGAGTGTTAATTTATTTTTAATATTATATATAAATGTGAATAAAATATTTTTTATACTATATATAAATATGAGTAAAATATTTATATAGAAATTTATTAAGTAAATTATAAAATTTAAGAGATTCTCCTTGGAAAAATTTGAAAGTTGAGAGCAGAAGACTAATAATACAATTAGAAACACAAAATATAAATAAATACAATACATATATAAGGAAATAAAGAAGTCTACAATTTATGTGTTTCTTGATTAACTGAAAATTAAGAACAGCCCAGGAGATGACTTAACACAATGGCCAATGATTGTTAGCTAATTTTTAGTAGTTGACATAGGTATTAAAAATTTTGACCCGTTATCTAAATTCATTAAAAAAAAAAGTCCTCTAAAATCAAATTCCAGGCCTAAGGCTGAGTATTTATAGCCGTTATAGTCGGTAGCTCTCATAATTTCGACAATGGATGAGATCAAAATCAGGGTAAGGGAATCAAATTATACAAAAGTTTTTCACCGGAATCAGCTGAAGAAACGACTTTATCATATGCCATTGGACATGGGGATGGAATTTGACGGGTAAATGCCCGTCATGGGTCAATTTACCCGTCAAATACAAGTAAGATTTTATTGAGACCGTCAAAATTTGGCTTAGAATAGAGAAAACGTTTCAGATTTTGATTGTTACCGGCAATTTTGCCGGGTGTCTGTCATTTGAAATTCCAACCCTAAAGTCTGGAAGTGGAAGGTGTAGTGCTCTGGGAGATTTATGTACTGCTGACGTGCCGGCCGGACAATATGACATGGGTGTCACGCCAATGGCAGGGATTAATGTTTCTGGCAACATAGTTGATGGGCTCCTCCACTGTAGGGGTGACGCATTGCAAAAGGTAGTGTTACGAATTGTTGTCAGATTGTAACGAAATATTTGACTGAATCTCTTTCGCCAAGAACGCTGAATGTCGTATCTGGTGAAGAAGATGATGCATTTGCTCTTCATGATCCATTGGCTTTTGCGCCAAGAACACTGAATGCCGTATCGAGTACTCTGATTCTTCACGTCAGGAGATTTATGCTCTGATGAAGTGTTTGTCCAAAACGATCAAGCAATAATTCAATTTTAATTAATTAAAATTTAAGTTTAGGGATAAGCCTGTTATATTTTCTCGCGAGTCGCAACAAAGTTGATGGGCTCCTCCACTGTAGGGGTAATGTTACGAATTGTTGTCAGATTGTAACGAAATATTTGATTGAACCTCTTGCGCCAAGAACACTGAATGTCGTATCTGGTGTAGAAGATGATGCATTTGCTCTTCATCATCCATTGGCTTTTGCGCCAAGAACACTGAATGTCGTATCGAGTACTCTGATTCTTCACGTCAGGAGATTTATGCTCTCATTCACTGTTTGTCCAAAACGATCAAGCAATAATTCAATTTTAATTAATTAAAATTTAAGTTTAGGGATAAGCCTGTTATATTTTCTCGCGAGTCGCAACAAAGTTGATGGGCTCCTCCACTGTAGGGGTAATGTTACGAATTGTTGTCAGATTGTAACGAAATATTTGATTGAACCTCTTGCGCCAAGAACACTGAATGTCGTATCTGGTGTAGAAGATGATGCATTTGCTCTTCACCATCCATTGGCTTTTGCGCCAAGAACACTGAATGTCGTATCGAGGACTCTGATTCTTCACGTCAGGAGATTTATGCTTTCATTCACTGCTACAGAGTAAGCTAAAACGATCAATCAGATTAAGATTTACTGGCAATTGTTCTTTGTTTGTCCAAAACGATCAAGCAATAATTCAATCTTAATTAAAATTTAAGTTTAAGAATAAACCTGTTATGTTTTATGTTTTTATTTATGTTTTTATTTTTTTTATTTTTTGGTCCAAAACTGTGAAATTGTTGAAATTACTATTAATTTGGTTAGAATGGTATAATGTCAATGTTCAGAGTTGTCGAAGATTAGAATCTATTTTAATAATGGATTGTATAATGTGGATGTTCCAATGGTTAAAGATATTAAGGTCCATTCATGGAAAAGCATTTTCACAATACTTGATCACTTTAAGTTTTATTAACTTATAAAGCTTATAAGACTAAAACTCAAGTTTTTATGATTTTTTAGATGGTTGTGAGGATTTTTTTTAAGTAAAATAAATTTTTTTATTTTTTAACTAATTATATGATCTCATCTCTATAAAGTTAAATAATAAATATTAAAATCAATTTAATGACAAAAAAAAATGTGATTAAGCAAAGAGGAGTGAGATTTTAATTTATATATAAAATTAAATGTAAAATCAAATTATTGGCAAAATACTATGTAGGTGAAGAAAGAGAAGTTAAGAGATGTTTCAAATTTTATTTCAATTATTTTTTTATGAATAATTTAAAAATTAATTTCAATTTATTGTTTTTATTAAAGATAAAATCAATGTCTGAGTAATTGAAATGAGGAAATTGAGGAATAGTGTTGGCTTAAACCCACCAACAAAGCCTCATGGACAAGTGTCCCCATTCTGTCGACGCCCAACTAGCGCGATCTCTTTGAGCACTGGCCGAGACAGGTTTTACCCTGCCCGACAACACCCCAGAGCACATAAAGTCTCACCCGAGATGTTCGAGGGAGAGCTGTCAGAACAAAGTTTTTGGCAGTAAGGAGGAGGATCGAGACATCAACAACTTATTAACATAGTTATCAGATCTAGCAGAACTATCTATGAGATATCGCAACATTCATAACAAATCTACCATTACAACCACAGATCTAATAGTTTTCATCATTCATTCATTCATCGCAGCAGTGTTTCATTCTCCATTCATAAAACAAAACCATCAGACATTGCCATCGTAGTACAGAAAGACAGAAAAAGATAAAAGACAACAATACTTCAGTTCAACATCCATTGTATCATATTACTGACAAGGTCGCATATAGATAACAAAAGATTCAATCTCTCAATTGTTCTCTTCTATCATTTCTCACTTCAGTCTGATCTCAACTTATGCAATTCTAATTCTATATTTAGGCTTGCACCTTTACATTTAAGGTCCACTTTTAACTATCTCCTAACTGATTTAACCACTAATGACCTATATCAACAAAATGTGGTCAAGGGATACAACAAAATGCATAAAATATTAAAAAATGGTTTGTTTTCCACCCATCACGTTGTCTTTGCCTTGCGTAGTGTCACATGAGCTTGCGCAGCCTCCGCGGTGTTGTGCAACTCACTTACCCCAAAACCCCTGCCAACTAGTCCCCAACACAATTTTATGGCTTGTCTTCAAGCCACATCAAATGGACAGGGTGTACTTTATCGTCTTTGTCTTGAACTCCTCATATTGCTACGAGATCTCCTCAACCTGTGCTTGAACTTTTTCAGCTTCATCCTGACAATTAATGAGGTCTTGCTTCAGAGGGTGCTCCACCAACTTGGTATTTATCGTCTTGTTGTCGTCTTACACAACCTACATCGTGGAAACTGCTTTGATGTCCAGTTGCACTCCAATCTCTTAGAACTCATCTAGCTGGGCACTGTGCTTGCACTGCCATTCTTGTGCCTTTGTGGTTCTTTCCTGCAGTTCTCTTAGCTCGATGGACCATGTAAGATGAATCATAGGTGGCATTGTCCTTAATGCAGTCTTCACTGTTGTCAACTATTCGTTAGCTTCTCGTGCTTGTTTGGTCAGTTGGTCTAATTGCTCATCTTTGATGACACTTTCCCAAATTTGTGCCATGGCCTCTGAGATCTTCTTTACTTCCTATTCCATCGCTTGAAATTGTGTCACGATCGCTTTGATGGAATTCTTCCACTGCACAACCTGCTCTGGTGGTGTTTTTGGGTAGACCATAGCAGTGAGTAAACTGTTGGACAGTTGGAGCTAGGAGATGACCTCTCCTAGTTACTTGGCTTTGGCGGCTGCATCAAGTTCCATTGTGCTTTCATAGATGTGTTGACATGCCTCATCAGCAGCTGCTACTACCTTTCCTCTACTCGCAACTAACTGCACATTCTTGACAATGAGGTGGTCGGTCTACTTCTTTAGGTCAACGATCTCTTCGACAGTTTTATTCTTCAGCTCCTCCTGCGTTGTCTACAATGCTATGACCTCCTATGCTTTTGCTGCTACTAAATGTTCCTTTACCTGACGCAGCTCCTCAACCTCTTCCTTCAGCTTCTTAGCTTCCTCATGCAACTGCAAGTACTTGCCACCGAGCTCTTTCTGCCTATCATCCAACTCTTGGTTGGAGACCCACTATATTTCCACTATGTTCTGGGTCGAAAGCTTGTTGATATCTAACGCAACACCCTGCAGCTGCTGCAAGGAGGTGTTCACATCCTCACTTCCTGCGTCGATTGCACTTGGGGGAGCCTGGACGTTCCTGGCCCGTGGCTTAGTGATAATCGACGGGAGTTCTTGCATAGTGACACTCTTCAATGTAGTCTTCATAACAACATCATAAATGGAATCTAACTTAGCTCTTACCACAACAAACCCTTCTTGGCTGGACTGATGCATTTCTTGCGCAGTGACATTGGATGAATCCATGACAACCTTAATGAGTCGATGTAATTGGAACTCCAACGCTACTCTGGTGCTACTTCCTGCATCAAAATCCATGCGATGTTTGGTTCGGCCCTCTTCCAAGATGTGGTCAGCTTCTAGATTAATATCACTTGATGATTCTCCATCCAAGTCGGGAGTACCCAGGCCTTCTCGCACCAGCTCTTTAGGGGCATCTGTTGGTGGTCCCATCGATATTTCTTCGGCACTAAATGGTTCGCTCCATATAGCAGGCCAGTCGTAAAATACTCGTTCCACTTCATCATCATTCAATTTATAAGGAATTGGAAGCCATTTCCTATCAGGGTCATGTCACTCCTGGATATGAATTGAATGGGGCCCAATGGAAAATAGCACAATCCTTTGATATTTTCTGCTGCTGCATCTGATAGGTGCAGAATTTTAACTGTTGTGGCTTATAGCACCTCCCAGTAGATCTAAAAGATGGATCACACAATCTGTCTGTCCACTGGGCTACTCTACCGACCATAAATTTGATATTGTGCACCTTTACACACCTTGACCGCAGCAAAATTCATCAGCTGATAGTCCTCTAGATCCATCCAAGCCACCAAACCAATTAGGATCAGTATCCAACTATAAGAGAAAGACCTCTCCCCTACCTGAGCTACAACCCCATCCGCTGTTAGTATGTTCAACAAGAAGAGGACCAATTCATTTGGACCCCCTCAGCACACTATTGCGTACAACCAAACACTCCTGAATTGTACTGAACTAGGCAATTCCCCTTGATAAATTTAGTTACTAAAATACATGCTCCAATATGTACCACCCGGTTGTTGATGCTGTCGATGTGGTATGCATGGCCATCCCGCTGCAATCCATATCTCTCCTTCGGTTGTTGAGCAAGCTTCTTATCATTGTCTCTTCCTCTGTGATATTGGATGTGGTCTGCCCCGGCCTTTGGAAACCCCGTAATCTTTGAAATCATATCCACCGTAACCACAATGGGGGTATCCAACCACAGTGTCCTACCATGAAAACACGCCGACAACTATTTGAGGCATGCATTCGCTTCATTCAACCATCCAAAGTGGGGCATATTGATAAGCCCCAACAAATGAGAGTTGTTCAATCCTTGCTCCCATGGGTACGAATACACTCGATGGGTGGACCTAGAACCGTAGGAAAGGACACATAGGGCTCATCCACTACATCCTCCAATAGTAACAAGTTCTAGTCCTCATACTTTATCTTAACCAGGGAGGGAATAATATCCATAGTGCACTGCATTTCTTCGGGCATTGATGGAACTTTTGGCTGATACTTCTAATTCTTGGTTAACTTCCGGGGCTTTGTACCAGGTAGTGTGGGAGTGACATATCCGAGGATATCATTAATGGACATGCCCATGGGTGCCATAAACTTCACAACTCATGAACTAGATGTACACGTCTGTGCATTTCCTTCCCCTTTCTCCCTAATGGAAGTATGTGTCTTCCTCTTCTGTGGTGGCATTGATCCTAGATTCTGAGCCTTCTGTTTTCCCAAAGGGATCGAAGAAGAACCGACCGGTATACTCATGACTTCTTCTAGGATAGCAGTTGGACGGATGGGTGACTCATTCTTACTGGAAATCTCCACAGTGTCGGGGTTTCTCGGCATTTCGCACCACACAAACCTCACTCAACAATCTACCACGCCTCGATTACACACCCTAGCTTCCGGTCAACAATCTTCTACTTACTTAGCTAAGCTCTACTTCACTTACTCGACTGAACAAAATGATGCTTTCATCATACGTCCCTCATCTTTTTATATCAAATTACGAATCTGGCCTCATCATTTCCAAATTTGTGGTAGTCATCATGACCAAATCCTCCATTAACGACCTGAATCCATTGGCGATCTTGTCATGCTCACGGTCTGATCGACCATAAATGTGTGTCACTTCAAAGAGCACCATCAGCTAACTGAACCTAACTATCTCTATTTATTGTTGATTTGACAAAATCGCATCCATGTGGCTGTGGCGGTGTCTCTATCTAACTACGCTACCAACTCCTACACTTGCGCAACCACTTGATCCTAGTAAACCCTTCTTTTCTCTATCTGTCCTATCGCTTTTATTTTTTTTTATTGCGTAGTGCTTCAAGTAGTGTGTCCTTTTGCCCCTGTCTGATAGGGCTTCAAGCAGCTACCATTCATGAGCTTTGGTAGCACCGCTCCATCTAACTACTACAATTGAACTGCACCCCAAGAAGTAATTGAATGAATAAGATATGATCATAACCAGTGCATTTGTAACTTACCTGGATGCTTCATAAATTTGTTATCATACAACAACACCAAATATCCTCAGGAAAATTGTTTATTTTTAATGTAGCGATCATGCCATGCCTTTTTTCGATCCTTCTCGACGCACTAATGCAAGCCTGTGATGAAGTGGTCCCCTTCCAGTTGGACTAGCTATGTTTCTCACTCCTCAAGTGGTTCTTCATCGGCCATGCTATTTGTTGTGGTGATGCGTAGACAAGGAATAATGTACTATATATGCATGACTGCCTCTTTCCCATATACCAATTTGAACGGTGTCTATCCTGTCAGCCTTTTGCAAGTGGTGCGGTACGCCCACAACACCACATGGATCTTTAGATCCCAGTCATACTGATTAGCATTACATGCCTTTGTCACTACAGTTTCCAAGATTTTGTTGAAGGCTTCTACAGTTCCATTTTCCTGTGGATGATATGGGGTACTATTCTTATGCTGCACCTACATCTCTTCCATCAATTATTTTATTGTGTGGTTGATAAAGTGGCTTCCTTAGTCGCTCATCAATATCCTAGGGCATCCAAACTATGTCACAATGTTTTTAGATATGAAATTTGCTGCTGTCGTAGTGGTGCAATCTACAAATGGTGTGGCCTTTTCCCACCTTGTTAGATAGTCAGCTCCTATAATGATGTATTGCGCACCAGTTCTCTTTCCTGGTGGGTTGATGGGACCCACAAATTCGACCACCCATTTATCAAAAAGTTGTAAAGTTACATGTGATACAAGCGGCATCTCATCTCGCTGCAATGGATTCCCAATGCGTTGATAGACATCACAGCTCCACGCATAGTCTATGGCATCATTATGCAAAGTAGGCCACCATAACCTAGTGCGTCGTACCGTACGCATAGTAGCCCATCCTCCGTAATTTCTACCTACAACACTGGCATGTGCTTCTTCCAGAATATGCCCTTGTTCATGAGGTAAAACACACCATCACAGGATTCCATCAAGTCCAAGTTTGTATAATTGCCCAGTGATCAAATGGAAATCCAAAGCCTTCACTACCAACTGCTTCTTTTTATTGGTCGTCATATCCTCCAGCGCAACTCCGGTTGCCAAGAACTAAATTATCGGTGCATAATGGTCATCTATGATATCAACTCGAAATTGTTGTGCATCTAGAAATACATCATTAAAAATTAGTGGGATCTTCTCATGTTTTAATGCACTATAGATGATTAGGACCCACATTCAAACATCCTAGCTTCGCGATGATTTCAAAATCAAACTCTTGAAAGAGAAGTAGCCAGCAACATATCTTCCCCCCCAACACAGGCTTATTAACCAACTATTTCAAAACTGAATGATGAGTGAACATTTTGAAATGACTTCCCAAAAGATAATGCCTGAACTTTTCCAGTGCATATACCATCGTCAACTCTTCTCTTTCTGTGGTTGTATAATTCTTCTAAGCAAAGGATAACTTCCTATTAGTAAAGGCAATCGAATGATCCAAATCTCCTCCTCGTGGTTCTACGAGTACAACTCCTAGTGCAACAAATGAGCCGTCAACATGGATATGGAACTCCTTGTTCCAATCGAGGAACACAAGTATGGGTGCTGAAGCCATCTTGGCCTTCAATGTGTCAAAGCTACTTTGACACTCCTGGCTCCATATGAATGTGACATCTTTCTTTAATAGTTTCTCCATGGGGGCAAGGATCGCAGCATAACCACAGATAAACTTGCGATAGTACCCTGTGTGTCCCAGTGTCACATGCAACATTTTTGCATTTGTAGGTGGTGGCAGGCTCAAAATGAACACAATCTTCACTGGATCAACCAAAATCCCCTGCTTACAAATGATATGACCCAATAGTATCCCATATGGTGCACAAAATATACACTTATTTGAATTCGATGCAATTTGATGCTGTTGACACCTTTCCAGCATCAATCGCAGGTTTTCCAAATGATCCTTAATCAACTCGTAGACAGTCCAATCATCCATATATACTTGCAAAAATTTATGAATAAAATATTTAAATGGAGAAACAACAACCAAAGAGAATACCGCTAGTGCATTCTTCAATCCAAAGGGCATTACAGTGTACTGAAAGCAACCCCATTCGGTGACAAATGTGGTTTTATGGCGATTCTCCTTTGCAATTCTGATCTGGTGATACCCAAAAAATCCATCTATGAAAGAATACATTTCTTGACCACCTACTCCCTCAAGAACCTCATCCATGAATGGTGTTAGAAAGGGATCACGCATGCAAGAATCATTTAGCATCCTTAGATCAACGGAAATCTGTATTTCATTAGTTTTCTTGTCTTGGACTACCATCAAGCTTATACATTCTAATTCTTCAATAGGCTCAATAATCCCTGCATCAAGCATCCTATCAAGTTCATCCTGGACCTGTTCTTTAGGATTCAAGCGATATGGCCTTTGTTGTACTAGTTTTGCATCTGGTTTTAACGGGATTTTCATTTTCCCTAGGTCTCCCAATATCCCCTTCATTTCTAAGATTTTTTTTGGGAATAGATATTGAAACTCATGCAATAGATATGTGATATTTTCCATGGTCTCCTCATCCTAGTAGTCCCCAATATTGGAAATTTTTTTATTCTCCTCCGTCCTAATGTCTACTTTCTTAATATTTAATGGTTGAGTCATGGGATCTATTGGCACATCCAATGTTGTGACATCCCGACTTCATTTAGTCCGTGGAATATTAATATTCCACAACTCATCATCATCCTCCGGTTCGCCAGAGAGGTTGTAGCATTCCATCATCGATTGCATGTGGCAATGTGCATGTGGGTCCACAGGATATGCGACTAGGACAAATTCCAAAACTACATCCCGAATGATTTGTAGTGCATTGTTAACCTCCACATTAGTGTCTGCAAAGCCAAAGGTATGCACAAAGCAAACAATCAGCCCCTCCTAAGTAGTTATTTCTCCTCGTAGTTCTACTGATACATACCAAGACCTTGGCATTTCAGCCAATGTGTGAATAAAAGCATGGACCCACTCATCCTTGGGTCATGATGCCCACAACATCTGGCATTCCCTCAGATGACTACAAGGGTTATTTTGTCCATCATATCTCCCATTGTAATATACAGATGTATCTCCAAAATGCACAGTCATCAACCATCGACATTGTTCCCATTCACGAATGGTCTTTTTATGATATGCCCACCAATGTGTTCGAGTAGCCTTGAATGCTTCCCCTAATGCCAACAAGTGCTAAGCCTCAAATTCCTTTGCTTCAAAATACCCAAGGAACCTATACAGTTCTGGTAGTCCTTCGCATATCGGCAACTCAATGATCTCAGTCATTACATGGCATAGCGACTACGTAATCAGCCCACATTTTCTGAGTGAGACTTCATGCATATGTTTTTGCCGATTTTCTAGCGCATCATTAGAATCAGAGGACGCAGAGCTAGCGCTATGCCACCCCAGTTCTCCGTCGGCAATAGGATGGATAGAGTATTCAAAAATATTGTAAACATGATCCCATTATATAACAAGTTCATCTTTGACAGGTTCAATATATTTCCTTCCTTCTATAGGATCCATAGGGGCGATGACTCAGATATCCCGGTTTTTAAATGCCATAAACCGCTTCTTTAAGTTTATTGCAGCCATGCTACCATTGGCCCATCCAATTCCTAGAAGCATGGGATAGGATCCCCCTCCATCAATGACTTTGATTACTTTGAAATAAGCACGATTCCTCATACCTTTGACATCTACAACCATATTTGACACACAGCCAATCGGTTGAACTTTGGCCTGGTTAGCCAATCTCAACTGCACTAGGGACCAGCCAAATTTCATCTCCCCCATCTTTTACCACGTCTGCTTTGTCAAGATATTAACATCTGACCCAAGATCCATAATAACTGAATCAACTTTGTAGTTCACAATTTTGATGTTCATCCGCATTTCTTTTCCCATCTTTTTCTTTTGTAAAGAATTCACCGCAGAGTCATCCAACTCTCTATATGGATGATGCAACAACTTCTCAATCTCAACTAGAGCATCAGGGTCTCTTTCCATGGATAAACAACTCTCTAAGAACTATTGCAAGGTACCATACTACCATGATGGTCCAACTTCTAATGAAGAATCAAAAGCAAGAGGCATGCCAAAAATAGGTGTCTTACCAGTATTTCTTCCAAGCGCCTCACGAGCTTCAAAAAATTTATCTCTCTCGGTTGCGATATCAAAATGTGCTTTCTTCTCTCCTTCTAGTCGCACTTGTGGTCATGGTCCATCTTCTTCATTCATTGTGCCTCCTCGAGTAATGATCCCAGCATTAACATCCTCTATTCACAGTTCTGCTAAAATGGTCTCAACTGTCAATCCTTGATTTTGGTTCTACGGTGGAGGATGATTTGGAGGTGGATTCTGGTTTGCTGGTGGATTCATAGGATGATTGATAGTCTGATT
This sequence comes from Pseudotsuga menziesii, assembly GCA_001517045.1. Classification (NCBI taxonomy): domain Eukaryota; kingdom Viridiplantae; phylum Streptophyta; class Pinopsida; order Pinales; family Pinaceae; genus Pseudotsuga; species Pseudotsuga menziesii. Next base: position 37,680 of record LPNX010035334.1, read on the forward strand.
TTGGACTGGAATTCGGGGCTGACCTTGATTCTGTAGTTACTGCTGATTATGTATCTGATTCTGGGCCTATAACTAGGTTTGGTCCTCTAATAAAGGAACATTGCTGGCCTGCCATCTCGCAATTAACTGATGGCAATTTTAAACTGTATGATCATTCACAGCATAGTATACACATTGTAAGTGGGCACAATCCCTTTGATAGTGCCCAAATGTCCCAAAATTGTAACACTAGATAGATGCACGACCTCATCCTCCTCCATGTCTAAAACCTCCTCTTCCCTTGAATCTGAATCCTCTACGAAATCCTCCTTGTTGCTGATATTGTGTTGAGCTACTTGCTACTGATACTGGGGCTGCACCATTTGCTTATGTGGGGGATTTGGATACTACTAAACGTAGTGTGCTACTTGTAACTACTGCGGTTGTGGTGGAACCATTGGGGTTTGGGTATACTGTGGTCATGGCGCAAACTGTGGCTGTGGTGCAACCTGCGTCTTGTGGTTGTGACAGAATAAACTGCATCAATGGTGGCAGCATATAATGGACTTGAGGTGGTGGCTGTATCACCTACAGTTGTGGCACCATGTGAGGATATTCACCTTTCATGAAATATGAATCATATGTCCTCTCTTGAATCAAATTGTAAGCTTGATAGTCCTTATCCTCATGCCCAACTGAGCAATAGAAGGTGCCATATAAGCTTGTTGGATTCATAACCACTTTTTGCATGTACATATAATATTCATGTCAATGCCCATATAATTGACATATGTGACACCATGACACACCACTGCAACTCAATGGGTTCAACGCTCCTGAGAGTAGATAATTCCAGAAGGAAGGACAAGTATCTTTCGTGTGTTCATCCACATGACATCGACTGCACCACAAGACATCATGTTCATATTTAACCATCTTGATAGCCTCCAATTGAAGTGTTAGGTTTTCAAGCTACACCTGGATTTGGTTCATGCCAACAACATATTCTCTGACAGTTGAAGCCTCTAGCTTCATTGCAATTTCCAGAGCCTCTCTCTGTGTCACGATATTTTGTTGCATCAATGGATGTCCGATATGAGGGACCAGTGCCGCGATCAACTATTCCTTGTGTTGGACGTTGCTCATGTCAAATATGACCTGTTCCATCAGCATCTTAAACCTCTGATCAAAGTCCCAAACTGTCTCATTGGGGAATTGTTTGATTTCCTTCAGCTCAATAATGTACTGCGCTTCCGATTTTGGTTTCTTTAATTGTTCAAGTAGTCCCTTCCGAATCTCATCCAAATTCTTCTTCACAGTCCCCTGCGAAACTTATATGAATCTCATGTACCAATCAAGCGCATGACCCTAAAGGGTGGTCTCTAACTGGCCTTTCTTTACATCCTCGTCGGTAATCTATCCGGAAGTCTAGACTTTCTCACATAAGAACCAATACTATTCTGGGTCATCAGTTCCATTTCTATGGAACATAAGTAGCTTCATATCGTCTCCCTCCATCCTAGACCTTCTTCCTACAGACGCTACTTTGCTACTGGATGCTTCTTGACACGTCGGACACGTCGATGTGGAATGTGTATATTTTCCTGATGGTGGAGTAGTGCAAAGGTCTAGACACGTTTTTACCGGGGTTTGACCTTGTTTCTACCCTAGCCATAGCCTAGTTCTACTCGTCCTCTTCATCGCTATAGGGATGCTTCGTCCTGTGTGGTTGTCCTTCACGGTCTTGCATTTCGATATCACCAAGACCTTCCCCTGTCCTCTGCCTCTTCTCTACTTGGAACCTTGCTCCTCCCCTTGTACAATCACTCTCTTCCTTGGCTGTGCTCACAGTCTCATTGAAACTCACACCCATCTACCCATTATCTTTCCATTTGTCACCTCCCTCTATCGCGGTGCTTACGGCCTCTACACACCAGAGGTTTACTAATCAAGGTGCCTCTTTAGAATTCCCTTTTCACAAACAAGCATATTGATTGATAGTTGCAGAGACAGTAAGAACCTGCTACATTGTCCATTGAATAACTCTCGTTCTGCTTTGTTGTAGGACTTGTTGGTATCGATCACGAACTCAGTGGTGTATCCTTCTAGAATACTGTACAACCAAACTTTGATATACTGTGATGCCTTATTGTTAGTTTCTTGGAGCTCTTGAACTAGCTTGGGAGTCTAGGACATTGTCTCTCCTCCCTGGAAGTTTCTCTTCTTGTAGGTGAATCGTGCCAACCACACGTAGAGTATGATGGGAAACTCATAGAAAAACCATTCATGAGGACCATCATGAATGTACCTTTCTAACCATGCGTTTGTCGTTAACTTCAAGTTATGGTTCTTGGCTTCAGTGAACTCTCGTAGTCTTAGGTTGAACCAATCTTGGATATTTGGCTTGGTTGGATGCCACAACATATCCTCCTCTTCAATCGCAAACAGGTCTCATCAATAGAACCATTTGTTGTCCTGAACCCACCAACAAAGCTTCGTCGACAGGGGTCCTCATTCTATCGACACCCAACGAGTGCGATCTCCCTGAGCACAGGCCCAAATAGGTTTTACCCTGCCTGGCAACACCCAGAGAGTGGATGAATTCTCAACCAAGATGTTTGAAGGAGAGCTGTCGGAACCAAGTTTCCAGCAGTAAGGAGGAGGATCAACACATCAACAAATTATCATCATAGCTATCATATATAGCAGAACTATTTATGAGATATCACAACATTCATCACAGATCTACCATTACAAGCACAAATGTAACCGTTTGCATCATTCATTCATTGCTCATAGCGGTGTTTCATTCTCCATTCATAAAAGAAAATCATCAGACATTTCCATCGCAGTACATAAATATAGAAAAAGATAAAAGACAACAATAGTTCAGTTCAACGTCCATTGTATCATATTACGTTTTGCGCAACAGATCCAAAACAACATCTATCTTTTCTCCCCAACAAAAGAAAGATTGACCCACAAAGTCGCATACAGATAACAAAAGATTCAATATCTCAATTGTTCTCTTCTATCATTTCTCACTTTAGTCTGACCTCAACTTATTGAATTCAAATTCTATATATAGGCTTGCGCCTTTACATTTAAGGTCCACTTCTAACTAACTCCTAACTAATTTAACCACTAATGACCTATATCTACAAATGTGGTCAAGTGATGCAACAAAATGTTTAAAATATTCAAAACCAGTTTATTTTCCACCCACCGCATTGTCTTTTCCTTGTGCAGTGTCGCGTGAGCTTGCGTAGCCTCCGCAGTATTGCATAACTCACTTACCCCAAAACCCATGCCAACAAATAGAGTAAATTAGTAAGAATTGTAATTGTAAGTCTACCTAATAATGTTTTTGAGTTAATAATTATTTAATTTCAATTTATGTAATCTTAATTCACTATTTTTTATTTTGTTAATTTTGAATTTATAAATATTTGAAGTTTATAAATTTTTATAAATGGTAAAAATTGTAAATAAAAAACCTTCTATAATTTTTAAGTTCCAAGCTAATGAGATAAAAAAATCAAACACATACACATACAAAATAACATAAGATAAACTATAAAAAGAAATTTATATTGGTAAAAGTGTTAATAATAAGTTTATTTTTTAATAAATTGTAAGTTTTTGAAGTAAGGAATTAATGATTATTTTTAAAGGTTCAAGTTAATTTAATTTGACAAAGGAAATGTGCAAATGTTAAGTTGTTGTGGCCTGAGCCTTGTGTGGTCACTATTGTTAGCACTATTTTAGGGTAAGTGGTTGGGAGGGGATTAGACCAATGAAAGGAGAGATAAGGTCTATCAATTTTCGTATCATGAGACCTTGAAGAATGTTAATAAGATCCTACAGTTGTTTGAAGGGACATTTTTAGTGAGAAATGTAAAATAATTGAAAATTTTATAATTCTAACCCTACAAATGTGTATGAATGATAAAAATATGTTTTGGGTTATGCGGTGGTAAAAATGAAGGGCGTAGATGCAGAACATAGGAGACTGATGGTTGTAAAATACTTTGCCAAGAAGAGATGCACGATTTATGTTCAACTTCACATTGGAAGAACATGGTTAAATCCCATACATTTTCAACCGTTAGATGAACATGTAATGTAGATCGATGGAGGAGGAAGATTTTGTTGAGCAAAGATGTGCAGAGAAAATCAGTTGTGAAGGATTGTGAAATTTGAGATATGCATAAAGTTCAATGACTGAGATCTAGGAATGTTGAATATCTATGATGGAAATTGATTTTGCAGTGGTGATATGCAAGGAGGATAACATATGTCGAGGCTGTGAAATCTCATAGGACCTGCACATGTTGACGGTTTATATTTTGAACAGAGAAGATCTACGGATGGATGGATTTCATATCCCAAATATGCATGGAGGATAAAACATTTCAGGGATGCAAAATTTTGTAGACCCCACACTTTTGAATGATGGGGATTTGGCGGACAAGTTTATCTATGGTCTATATTGATTTCGCGATGGGAACATGCATGAAGGTTACCAAGATGAGAAATTGAGAAATCGGGTAGGGGTCACATCGTGGAATGGTTGATATTTCTCGTAGATCAAGATCTATGGCTAAGGATTATTTCATAGTCTAAATATGTGAGGAGGAATAAAAGATGTTGGTTGCGAAATGGAGATAAAGGACGGATAGAATCAACGGTGTAGATTTCATCCCGGTAAAATCAAAGGTTCAAAATCATTTCACATGAGAGACATTTTCACTCTTGGTTTACAGATAAAGTTGTGAAATTAGTTAAAGTAAAGAATATCGATGGCTTAGAGAATCACACAACCAGATCTGTGATAACAATTTGATTTTAGATGGTGAGTTACATGAAGAATAAGGGAAGTATTGAAGGGAAACTGCGCATTAAGTTGGAAAGTGGAGATACGTCGCATGATCAATCAAGTTGAGTAAAGGGTTGAGAATTGTTTCAAGTGTAGAAGGTGTGATATAAATAAGAGTACAAAAACTGTGCACATGAATTTTGGGCATTATTGTATTCTCTTGCATTTGAAAACGAAGGCGATAACATTGCAGAAGAAGTCAAAATTATACATCGTCCTTAGTCCATTTGGAAGTATATCAGGTAGGCCTCTATTCATTTTGAAGTTATATAAAATGTCCTAAGTGGAAAGTGTAGAAACTCATAGTTTATAATATCATAGGGTAGAAGAATTGTTTGAAGATAGAGACACTGATGTTTTTGGCCACTGATGATGTTAAGCATAAATTGAAACTACTTAAAGACCAGGGAACTGACCTTTATAATATTCACCAGTATTGCTTTCAATTTTTTACTACTGACCAAACCCTTAGCTTCGCATAGTTCATTGAGTGGTCTTCCGATAATTATTCTCTTTCTGAGAGGGTGATAATGGACATTACCAGTTCCATAATCTTGTTTCCTATTAATTCCGAGTTCGTTAGGATATCCATGTTAGCCCCCTAATGAGTTTACCCTAAAAGACAATAATTACAATGAAGAGTCTATAATTCAATACTTTAGAGAGTCCACAATAGAGAAGAAGCAGGATTTTTTCAAGAAGTGTTTCAAGCCAGATGTTGAGTCATCAAATCAACCATTTCCAGTCGATGCCATCCTTTTCACTAAAGAAACCCAGTGCATGGTAAACCTATTATGTTGGTTTTTTCGTCTAGACACTAATAAGTACATTATCGAGTCCCTCATGAGGTTACTACTTGTCTTAAGTACTTTTCCAATTGATTCATATGAGTCAAGTCAATCAGTGCAAGTTTCATGCCTTAAGTTTGATCATTTCTTAGCTGAGAACATTCATTCTCAGTTAATGAACTTCCACAAAACTAAAGCATCCATATTTTAATCTTATCTGTTGAAGAAGTTTCTTTCTTTCAATGAGGAGAATTTGTAGCTATCAAAAATGGTGTTTACTAAAGAAATGAACACATATTATACCAAATTTATGAGCTTCCTCATGTAAGACGTTTATACTACTATTTTTTCAAAGACCCTAGGGTGCTACCAGAGATGAAAACTATTTTGCAACTTTCTACGGAAAAGAGGATAGGTGATTGTTTTTTGTTTGAGAATGGAACAATGATCAGATTGTATGGTTTTGTGAATTCACCTTAAATGTTTCCATATTTCCTAACTCCTAGAGTGCTCTCCATGGAATTCATCATATAGAAGTTGATAGTAGAGACAACATTTTCTAAATTTCAAGAAATCTATAGAAATCAAGTATCCATGGTCTGTAGGGCCATTTACTATAAAAAATAAGGCAGATTTACCAATTATTAAGGATTTACTTAGAGATATGGGATTTTAAATAGAGCCTACAGTTAACTATGACCCTCATCAGGTTATATCAAACAGAACAAAAGTTATGAAAATAAATCATTTTAAGCATGAAGATATTGTTGGATTAGCAGATGCTGCCAATTGGTCTGACTATAAAAAAGAATCCCCAAAAGATGTTAACATGAAGTAGGATTAAAATTATCATATAAGAGAGGTTATCTCATTGATACCTGATATTTCTAAATTGATTCAAGCAGTTGATAACATCACACCATTGGCAATTCATTCATAAAGAACTAACAATCGAGATTTTTCAAATTCAATGGACACCGAAGAACAAGACACTGCTAGAACTCCTAAAAAGAACAAGACTAGAGCAGAAGGACAACTTTTCCAGGTTATAGATGAATACAAAGGAAAAAAGAAGATGGAAGTAATAGTCCCTTCTTTTGAGGTAAAGGAGTATGAATTTTCATTTACTCTAGTTGATTCCACTTCATAGTCCAAAAGAAAAATAGAATTGATGGAAAGATACAAAGAAACCAAAGACATAACTTCAGAGGAAACTTTGAAGTTGTATTTAGAAGTGAGAAATATTTCCAAGCATAATATATCCCTATTTTTAGTTTGATATTATGCTAAAAATACTCTAAACTTGGCCTTGGAAACCCGAGACACAGTTTCAAAAATAAAGATGGATTTGGATTATATCCCTATACCAGATATGATCCATTTACATAAGCAGAAAGGGGATATCTTGTTTACTTATTTATTGAAGGCCACTCTAAGATTATCAAAGTTTCATACCATCAAAAGTAAAATTGATAATCAGTTAAGAAAGGAAAAGGTGGAGAATAGATCTCACCAAGCACAAATTAAAAAGTTGCAAACAAATCTACTGGCTGCTGAAAGCCAAACTAACAAAGGAGCTGGGATCCAGAAGTTTCCAAATGATAAACATCCAGTTGTTAAAAAAGAATCTTAAAATACTTGTTACACATTTCATACAAGGACCTGAATTAGCTAGGATAGAAGAAGAGAAAGAAAAAATGAATAATGAGATGACTGATTGCAAGGCTAAGCTATCTGAATTTGTTGACAAAGAAAAATAGTGGCAAAAATACATGGGCTTCGTAATATAAAGTGAGAATAGTATGAAAGAAAAAATTGAGGAGATGGAAAATAAATTACAAGACATGGAGAAATAACTTGAGAGTGGGATTATTCCCACTACAACTCAATATAGTGAGCAGTCTAGAGTTCAATCCATGTCACAAGAGAGCATAAAATATTCATAGCTAAATGGAATAAAGAATCAAAATAAAAACATGGAGAACCTGGCAGTGAAAAGAGAACATGATAGGAATACTTGGGAGGCCAAATCTCAAGCATATGAGGCTAAATGTCAGGAGCTGCTAGCTAAAAATGATAAATCAATAAAGTAGGAAACATGAAAATCATCCTTACAGGGAGCTAAGCATTTCATCTGGGATGTGCTTATAATGGAAGCAACTAATCTCATGCCCTATTTATATTATATTTTAGATAAGGAGACTGTGACTCAAGCATCTAAACAAAGTGTCTTGGTAGTGAAACAAGTTTTGAATACAAGATCCAAGGATACAAGTCAGTATGCAATTTGTTTTCTAAACAGTTTGTCAAAAGAAGAAATAAGGAAAGAAAACATTTCAGGCATGATCTCAACCATTACAATGGCAAGAAAAGTGGTGAGAAAATATTAGCATTATGATACAGTTCAAGCTAAAATTGATATTATCAATCACCAAATTAATGAACTCATTGAACTGCTAAATCCTTTGTCCAAAAGAGGACTTCCTTTATTTTGGGAAGAGAAAGGAGGAATGTGGTATCAAAAGGAATATAACAACATATTTATTAGTTGCAAACAAGATTACAGGCAGTTTGATGACATGCAACTTGCTTTATCTCAAAAAATAATGGTTGAAAAATCGGTTGAGTATTTTGAGATGCTTTTCGATTTCAAAGCTACATGTGCAAAAATGGCTTATTATTCTTATGCCAAGAATGTAGAACTCAGAGTGGTGGAGAAACAAATGACCAATCCATATTTTCTAACTGTTGATCAATGGAAGATTGTTGAACATTTCGGGAAAAAAAATTCATATTGCGCAAGTAAAGATACACAGATCATGGAGATCTTAAATTTGAAGATTAGTTATTAGCTAGTTAGTTTGTCTTTAGAAGCAATTATTAGTTAAGAACTGTCGAGTGACACATATAAAATAAGTTAGAGCTATTTTTACCAGTTAGTTATATTTTTATCTCATGGAGCAATGTATAAGTACTTCTACATTTTATGAGGCAAGGGTTGGGACCCGACTGATTTTGTGCTATGTATTTCATGACCTATCTTTAATAAAATTATAGAGCCAAATGCTGGCTTTTTGTTGCAAAGATTCTTGTGTATTTCATAGATACAGTCTGTTATTTCCCTTCTCATATGCATGTCTTTCTTGTTAAGCTTATGATTATGTGTTCTTTCATATATGGAATGAGTGTATAATAGTTTCATAATTCATACATGTTTATGCTTTGGATATTGTTTCAGATATCCACAAATCCTTTCAACTAAATTTAATATAGAATTCATCTTTTTGGTGCTCTATGTTAAAGGACTCTCATTCTTTATTCTTTATCACCATACCAACAACATTTTGACCATGATTGAAGTGCTATCTTTCCTTTGCAAAATATTTCCCATGCAAACTGTTCTGCGGTTCAAAAAACTATTTATGACTCCATAGACCAATGTATTCTTTCTTTGTTTTGACCACAAACATATTCTAAATCTTTTTTATTTTATTTATTCCTCTCGCCTCGTTAAAACAAATTGGTGAGAGGTCCCTCTCTAGGATGAAAGAGCCCATATTTCCTTCTTAAAGTGGTTCTGCACTGTTACCTTGGGGTTATACCTTCTACAGCCTGAGTATATTCTGAGTGATAACAAATTGGCATCATTGTCGGGGAGAGAAACTGAATAGAATCCTTGGGAGAGACAACAAATATTCCAAGGAGAAAGGATTTCTGCGGGCAAATAGAAATTTCTACAGCTGAAAAAGGTTGTACATTTTCCCTGACGACTCCACATTCATTTTGAGCAAAATTTCAGAAGGGATCCTAGATTCTAGGAGGTCACATGTAAGAGGTAACCCTAATATTGAAATATTACAAAGTGTGGAAAACCCAGAAATATTGTTCAGAAGTAGGAATAAAGAAAAAAAAATATTCTCAGTTTGGTGCATCATCTTCTCAAGAATTCCATAGTGTTCGAGATTTTGGGTGGGAAACTTTTTTTGAAAGGTCCTTGCTGAAATATAAATATGAGTCTGATTTGAAGGAAACGTAAATTAATCCATGTAGGTTAGAATCATATTTTCTTGATTCTCTTTGGAATAACCTTCAAAATACTATGAAGTTTGAAGAAAGAAACCCTATTGTTAAAAACTTTCAGCCTTATATTCCACCAGCTCTTCATACTCCTCCATCCTTTCAAGATCCTCCTTTTATCTGAAATCCACCTATACCAATGGCAGATAGTTTTTCTCCTTTGGCCTTGCCTTCTTTATTGCATGACATTCCTTACAATTATGCCCAAAGAATTTGCTTGTATGATGGGGATGGTAATTTCAGAGCAAGACAACATGTTGATGGATTTTATGATTTCATTGACTTGGAGGAGGTTTATGATGATGATGTTAAGATGAGGATGTTTTCCCAAAGTATGTTAGGAGAGGCAAAAAAGTGGTTTCGAGAGTTACCTGCAAGATCTATTCTCACATTTTCAGCTTCCCAAACTGCGTTCTTGAAAATATGGGACGATAAGAAAAGTCCATTACAAGTTCTTTGTTAATATAATAATCTTAAGAAAGGTGGTTTTGAATCTATTCATATGAGTTTTCAAGTCGATTTATGAGTGTGTATAACTCTATCCCTGCTGATATCAAACCCCTTGTAGGCACTGCAAAACTCCATTATGTTGATGCCTTTGATAATGATTTCGCATTATTATTGAGAGAGAAAATTAGCAAGTCTTCCGGATATGTTTAAAGATGAATTATAAGTAGAAGCTAATAGGATGGCATGTGGAAAGATAAAGTAGAGACTAGAAACAGATAAAAGGAAAACTAGAGAAGAAAATATGCCTTCTACCTCTGCTGCCTCCACTTCTAATGATGCTAAATTTGAAATGATGATGAAGAAGATGGAGAGATTGATGGATAGGATGACTGTAGATGATAGGCCAGTGGACAGATAGAAAAATGAAGCTCAAATAAGAAACCCAAACTTCAGAAGACCAAATCCTCCTCTACCTCCACAAATTAGACAGAGAGATATGAGGAATCCTAGAAACCTAGACGATCAACAAATAAGGCCACCTTTTCCAGAGAATTATGTTGGAGGATGACCCCATTGATGATCAAATTCATCATTTTGGTGATTTGGATTATGAAATATACCTCACTGAGGAAGAAAATAGTATGTTTTCTATGGAGTATGCTAATATTGATTACAAGGAAGAGTCGGAGCAGTATCAAAGATGATATTTGCATGATATATACGACGTTCAAAAAAATATAAAATTGAGAAATAGATATGTTATTGTAAATAAAGGAAAGCTCAATCAAAATCAGTTTCCTCGTAGTCAACAAAATACAGAAAAAAAAAAAATTTTGAAAAACAAAAAGATCCCATTGTATATAAAGAATCTGAAAATAGAATTGAAAAAACAAAAGAAGTGAAACAACTGGCACGGGTGGACGTAAAAAAGTTGTTTCAACTTTTAATTTGGAGACAAAACTTTCCAAATTGAAGATTTGTTTTCCTTTCAATGAATTGTTGATAAACAGGGAGTATAGAAATAAAATAACAGATATGGTCAAGAGTGAGGGAGAGTTTCAACCAGATATCTTAGACGTAATAGATGATTCTCCTATGATTGTCTTTGGATCAAAATTTGAAGGTATGTATGATGCTGAGGTTCCCCATTTTTATATGAGTTTAAATGTACATGACATGATTGTGTATGACACCATGATAGATTCTTGTGCATCCCATAATTTAATACCCAAGGGAGTGGTAGAAAGTTTGGGACTAGAAATTACTAGACCATATAAAGATTTATACTCTTTTGATTCTAGGACGGTGAAATGTCTTGGATAGATTAAGGATATGGTGGTAACATTGACAAAAATACCATATAAAATGTGGTAATGGGTGTTGTTGTAGTAGACATTCCTCCTACATTTTGTGTGTTGTTATCAAGGTCTTGGACTTATAAATTGAAAGGTAGTTTGAAAATGTATATGTATTATGCTACTATTCCTGTGGTTTGTGGGAACAAAAGGCTATACAATGAGAAAATATCACATTATGTAGTTAGAAGCCAAGAAAAACCAGATAATCATGCTATTTATGCTATTGATACTAACTTAGGATATTCCATTTTATTTAATGATGGTTCTCCCTGTGACAATGAAATTCTTGCACCAATTGAAGTTAAGGAGGATGAAGAGTATGAAAAACAACAAGAGGGTTTGGAGAAAAAACATAAAGAATAAGAAATTTGGACCATGTATTTTGATGGATCTATGGCCGAAATTGGTGTTGGTGCCAGTGTATATATTATTTCTCCTAATACATATTTTAAGGCCATGTCATTTAAATTAACTTTTGAATGTACCAATAATATGGCAGAGTATGAATCTTTATTACTAGGACTGAATGATTTAAAAGATTTGGGAGCAAAGAGGGTACAAGTTTTGGGATATTCATAGCTTGTAATAAACTAGGTGAATGGAATCCATTAGACCAAACATCTAAGGATGAGGGATTATAGGAATGAGGTATGGGATATGTTTGGTAACTATTTCACAAAGAATAAGATTAGAGTAACTCCTAGGTATGAAAACACAGTAGCTGACTCTTTGGCAGTTGTTGCTGGTAAATTTAAAACTCCCACTGCTTGCTAGAGAAAGTATAAAGTTGATATTGTAAATAGACCCTCCATACCAGATAACTCTAAATACTGGTAATTGTTTGAGGATGATATGCATATAAAAATATTTTTAGATTTGTCTGGTGAGCTTGTAAATACTCAAATTGATAGTGAAAACGATAATTTTGAAAATTTCCAAGATGATGAAGAGACTAAAGAAGAAACTGTTGAAAATAAAAAGTTGAAAAACACTCTGGGGGGAAAAGACGTGATTCAATTAAAAAGCAATTTCATCCCAAGAGGATTGATTCCCTTAGAGAATCTTTTTGAACAAAAGGATGTTGCAAAATATCCAAAGGTGAAGCCTGTTGATGATGTTGTAGAAGAAAAAAACGTAGGGACCGAAGAAGCTCCATGGATTATAAAACTGTCCAAGAAGTTCCGTGACACAAAAAATTAAGAATACACCAATCTGATGAAAAAATACACTGATGTGTTTTCGTGGAGTTATGAGGATTTCAAGGAGTATGATAATTCTATCATACAACCTACCATTCCTATAAAACCTCGCGAAAAACATTTCAAACATAAATTGAGAAGGATTAATCCAATGCTACTCCTTGTTATTAAAAAAGAATTAAAGAATTATTCAATGCTAAGATCATAGTGACTCTAAGATTTTCCAAATGGGTTGATAATTTGGTTCCTATCAGAAAGAAGAACGGTGAAATCAGGCTTTGCATAGATTTTAGAAATACAAACAAAGTCTCATTGAAGGAAAACTACCCATTGCCGAAGATGGATAAAATTTTACAGAAAGTTGTGGGATATGAAAGGATTTCAACTATGGATGGTTTTTCATGATACAATCAAATCAAAGTGTTGCCTGAAGACCAATAAAAGAATGTCTTTACTACACCATGGGGTATGGTCATGTAGGCCAAAATTCCCTTTGGTTTAATGAATGCAGGAGATGTGGAAATTGTACCTAAGAGATAGGTCAATTACACTCACAAAATTGCTAATCAAACATGCAAAATTTACACAAACGGAGAATGAAATTGGAGCATAACTTAATCCTGTATTGAATAATTTTACATTATCCAAACATATGAAGTAATAGGCTACTCAAATATATAATTACATGAGAGACTCGAAAGCACTAGGTTGCTATTCGAATTGGTAAAAAAGTAGGCTTACTAAAACAAGTCAAATCCCTCATAGGTGCAAAAAGGACTTTCCAAATCCATGAAGATCATCATGAATTAGCTAAATCAAGTGGGAATGATAATATGTGGTGGAAAGACAAATCATTCATGCTTTTGTATGGAGGAAAAGAAGGAGGATGATGTGGTCAAAAAACAAGGAAAGTTCCCCTAGACTAGCTTTTCCTTTATGCCTTAAAATAGACGTAAAGCAAGGTAGCTTTTAGAAAAAGAAGTTATGTGCTTTAAGGAACCATGAATAGAGTAGACATGATAACTAAATTTCTAGGATCATTCCAAAGTGCTCCATGACTTATTTTAGCAAGTATTGACTTCTAGGAACATGTAGAAGTCAACTAGCATAGAGAGGGAATCTAGGATTCTAGGAATAAGACAAAAATGATTTAATTAATGTCAAATATGGGTAACTATGGGTTGATTATTCTAACACCCCCCCTTAAGCATGACTTTATGAGTAAATATTAGAAAATTATAGGGCCAATAAATAAGGCTTAGTCACCTTTTTACATACAACATGTCCATATAACTAAGGAAAGAGGCAAAAACCTGGTGGGAAAATCCTCCCTTAAACATGGACAGGAAGACAAAATTTTGGAAATCTTGCCATCAATCATTCTTCACCACATGATCAAAAATCCCCAGCAGTGATTTGAGATTACTAAAGGTCTTCTCAAAGAATACTTTGGTGAATATGTCAGCTACTTGTTCTGAAGATGCGCAGTAGAGTAGAACAATGGCACCATCATGCACAAGCTCCCTGATATAGTGCATATGGATGTCAATGTGCTTGGTTCTTTGTCTTTGAACTGGATCAGTGGAGATTCAAATGGTGCTTTGATTGTCACAATAGATGAATGTTGAAAACTCTGATTCAAAACCACATTTTCCAAGTATCCCCTGCAACCATAAACATTGAGTAGCTTGGATTTACAACTCCTCTATACTCTGCCTCTATAGATGAGAGTGCTATGGAACTCTGCTTCTTACTTGAACAACTAATTGGTCCTTCTACAAGCATGAACACATATCCTATGCTAGACTTTTGATCTATGTTGTCACTTGCCCAATCACTGTCAGTAAATCCAACTAGCTCTAAGTCATATTTTGCTTTGTAGAAAATCCCATGAGTCCTTATTCCATGAACAAAGTTTAGGATCCTCTTGGCTGCTCTCCAATGGATATCACGAGGCTGATTCATGTATATTCAATCCACACTAACTTCATCAGATAAGTCAGTATGAGTATGTGTAAAATAAAGCAAACACCCAATCAACTGCCTATACAGTGTATTATTTACAATAGGATAAGAACCTGCTTCTTCAAGATTAACTCCTGAAAGGAATGGAGTCTTGATTGCATTGCAATATTTCATGCTGAAATTGATGAGAAAATTTGAAGCATACTTTAACTAATGGACCTTTATTCCATGTTGGGATTGAGCAAATTTTGAGACCCAAGAATTGGCTCAACAATCCAAAATATGCCATAGAAAAGGCATGGTTCATTGCATCCTTCATGGAGACAATCTCTTTCTTTGAACTTCCTATAATCAGAATGTCATCCACATAGAGAACAATAATCATTAAAGAACCATGAATCAACTTCAAATAGACATTAGGATCAGACTTGTATCGAACAAAACTTAGTGACAGCAGAAAGTCATCAATCTTGGCATACCAAGCCCTAGGGGCTTGCTTGAGACCATAGAATTATTTCTTCAACCTGCACACTAAATGTGGATTAGATACAAAAAATTATGGTTGCTGCATATAATTCTCTTCAGTCAGATATCCATTCAGAAAGGCACACTTTACATCCATGTGATGTACCTCCCACTGCTTCGAAGCTGTAATGGCCAATGCAAGCCTTATGGAGTCCATGTTTGCCACTGGTGGAAGGGTCTCATTGTAGTCAATACCATGTACCTAAGAGTAGCCCTTGGATACCAATATTTCCTTATATTTCAAAGGTGAACTATCAGCAGAAAAATTAGTTTTGAAGACCCACTTACACTTAACTATCTTTCTCCCTGGGGGGAGATCAACAAGTTTCGATGTGTTGTTCTTCTGGAGCGAGTTGAATTCTTCTTTTATGGATGTTTTCCATATTGGATCATGTGCTGCACATTCATATGTCTGTATATCATAATCTATCATCAAATAAAACTTATAATCAAAGAGAGGATCTTTCACACAAAGGGCACTCTCAAATTGAGATATAGTCCTCATAGTGTCATTAGGATTTCTAGCAAGTTCCCCAGCTGCATGAATGGTCCTTGCTTCCCACTTTGGCCTTGTAGGGATGTTAGGATATGCAATTAATTCAGCATTATCAGACATATCAGAATTAACAAACTCATTATTCTCTTCACTTATAATCAATGGCTATGGTGGTGAAGAGGATTCTCCAACTTCAACTCCTGCTAAAGGCTCTTCTTCAAACTGAACAGTTCTTTAAATGAAATATTTGTTTGTGATCAATTTGATCATATTGTACCATTTTGAATCTTCAAAATACCAAAAAAAATAGGCACTCTTGCCTTTGGGGTTGAAAAGCCTTCCTCTTGTTAGTTGGAATTCTAGCCTTTGAGCCAAAAATTCTGAAATGGGTCACATCTAGCTTGTTCCCAATCCAAGATTCAAAAGGATTCATACCATCAAGATGCTTATGTGGCACCCTATTCTGGATATAGGATGCACATTTTATAGCTTCGGCCCAAAACTTTGGTGGAAAATTTTTAGCCTCCATCATACAAGTTGCCATCTCCTTCAGTGATCTGTTCTTTCTCTCATCAACACCATTTTATTGTGGTGTGTAAGAGATAGAATGCTGCATTTGGATACTTGGATATTTTCAATACTGGATGAACTTTGACTTGACATAATCACCACCATTTTTAGATATGAGGATCTTGAGTTTCCTCCCAGACTAGTTTTCAACAAAGGCTCTAAAGACTTTGAAGAGGTCAAAAACTTCATACTTATGCTTTAGGAAGTGAACCCAACAATATCTGGAAAAGTCATCTATGAAGGTGAGTGCATATTTGGATTTAATCATGTACATATGAGGGAATGTACTAGCAATTTCACTGTGGATAAACTCAAGAGGTGCAGAAGTTCTCTCATGACTAGCTCTCTCGTACTTGTGTTCTTGGTGTTTTCCTAGGATACAACCTTGACAGACTCCCTTAGAAAATTTGATCTTTAGTAACCCTATGACCATGTATTTTTCACTCAAATCAGAAATATACTTGTAGTTAATATGGCCAAATATTTCATGCCAAATCTTGCTTGCTTCATTAGCATGAGTAAGAAGAGTAGAGGCGTTTGAGTAGGGAAGAAAATGGGAAAACTTGTATACCTTCGATGTGTGATCAACAACACATTTTGCTATGACTTTATCATTCGAAATATCAATGATTTAAACTTAATTGGGGGAGAAGATGAATTTCTTTGGAGACCCAGTATGAGTCATCTGATACACTAACAAGAGATTAGAGGCAATACCTAGAACATACAACACATTATTGAAATTACCATGGTCAATATCAATCCTACCCTTTCCCATACTATCAGTCAAAGAGTTATCTCCCAAAACTATTGGTGGACCTTTCGACATGTCAAGAGAAGAGAATATCTCTTTTTTTGAAACCATATGTATGGAAGCTTGAGAATCAATGATGAAACTAGGTGAGCTTGAGGTGGCAGCAACCAAGGCATGTACTCTCTCCTTATCTTCTAAATTTGATCCTCCTTCCCTCTTCTTTGAGAGATCAGGAAGGGAGATGTTGTTCTTCTCTAGGAGTTGTGTCAACATGTCTGTCTTATTTTCCATACAAGAGATCTTAGGATGATATCCCTTACTGCATTATGCACACTTCCTCATTTCTCCGTTGTTCTTCTTCTTCTAGGGGTTCTTCTTGGAGCCTAAGGACTCCTCTTGAGAATTTTCCGTGTCTCTCTTTTGCTCGGGTGGATTTTTAGCTTTTTTCTTGCTTTTTGAATCCACCTTCAAATCTCCAGCAACCAAAGCTTGGTCTTTGGAATGTTTGATGGTTCCCATCATCACCAATTTATCTTGCTCCTGAGTGAGGGATTCCATGAACTCAACAAGCTTAAGAATCCTCCAGGTTCTAGATATCAATTTAGTGGCATAGAAGGTCAAAAAAAAAATGAATAGTCAGTACCAGGCTTTGAGATAATGTCCAAAACTAGTTTCTCCTCCTTCTTTTCAATCCCACGTTGTTTTAACTGCAAAACAAGGGCCTTAAACTTGGTAAAATAGAGTTGGAATGACTTGAAGCTACTAGGATTCAAGGAGATAAATTCATTCTCAATTTGATGTCCTCTCATATTATATGTATTTCCAAAAATATATTCGAGCTTCTCCCACAGCTAATTAGGAGATTTCAATGAATCAAGATGAAAGAGGAGGTCTCTTGAAATACTCAGACACAAAAGGCCATAGGCCTCATCCCTCCTATTGTGCCATTTTATTTTCTATGTAGCTACATTGGGGTCTATCTTTGTAGCCATGGTACCCTGTAGAGACCTTTCTATAACATACCCGACCCTCCGACCGGTGAAGAGGACACTACAATATATCAATCATTAGAGCATCTAGCCCCATGAACATGAACATACATACATATAATGCTGAAGCAAGATAATTAAAAACATAAAACATACTATGGAGCATGATCGTTCATATACACAATCAAAGAAAAACATGTCAATCACCATTCAACATTTACATCATCATTCATCAATAATAAATATGATTGCAGACACAACTTAGGCAAGAATACTTATCTTATAAAGAACATGTCCCGCAACCAGCTACATCGCTGCAATGTTCCACCCAACCATAGGCCGTCATGCTCTTTAATCTCTCAGCAATTCTACCACCCATGAGCCAAGCATGATTCCCCAAGGAATAAGGAACTAGTAGGCTTACACATAGCCAAGGATAACAACCCCACAAGGGTACACAGTTCAACCAAGCCAACAAAGTTGGGTTTATCAAGTGAACAATGGATCAGCCAAGCCAACCAAGTTGGGTTTCTTAGGCCATACAAGAGCTGGGAAAGGCTAAATGCTAAGATGGTGAGCTCATTGAAGAGCTAAAGACACCTACACCAAAACCAGCCTGGCTTCTAGGACACCCACACACACCCAACACAAGGAAATCAGTCCTTTCTCTACAATGCAATCCCTTAGACCCTAATCTCCCTTCCAGTGCTATTCAGGGTTGTGGAGAAGAAAGCCAACTAGCTCTGTTTGTGTGGTTCTCAACCTACCAGGTTTATCTACACATTAGGCCCTCATTCAACACTCCAATGTAGTCTGAGGACAAAACCATTGCATGCATGCAACAACCCAACTATTAAAGCTTTAATAGGGGAAAAACACTTCGCTAAATCATTCTTGGCCCTATCATGGCCAAAACGATTCCTCAGCAACCTACAACATCCAAAACACAAGGGAACCCAACCAACAATTGTGAGAAAACAACCGCCACTGAATAACAGGAGAAAACCATAGCAATGACTCATGGTGAAGCAACACAATGTCGCATAGTCCATACACAACAACAACCTTGGAAAACAATGGTGGAGTAACAACACAGACTCTATGCATGAGTAGGAGGAAGAACAGATCCACAGACTAACAACTTTGTGATAAAAGGAAGAACCAACAACCAATCAATGAATCATAGCCCCTTTATCTCAGCCCCTCTGAGGGAAAATGAATAGCTCCCGATCAAGACAGTGGACAGACCATCCGCAACCCAAAAGGTGATTCATGTAGAGAGTGCAGGTGTGAGCGTAGTGGTCTTCTTTCCAGCAAATAAATGGCCCAACTAACAACAGAACAATTAAGGTGGTGGTTTGATGAGGCAAGGGAAGGTGAGCAAATCAAACAGGGTGGTGACACATGGCTTTTCCCCCATAGGTTCAAGGTTTAACATCCCCATCCTTAAACTTAGGAAATCATGCCCCTTCTCAATGCGGTTGTAGTGAACATAGCTGGTTGGGTTCATTTAATTAAAATGCACATTTACATGATGCCACAATTTAATATGTGTCATATGTCTTGGTATACCATTGGTGACAATTCCAATCCAAAACATAACATAACCAAATCGATGGTGGGGCCTTTCCCTTTAGCTCCGCACCATGATTATTTACAATGTATATATATATCATGTATATTTAATGTATTAGGGTCAAAAATGGGGTGTTACATTCCCATCCCCCTTAAATAGCACTGTGCTCGGTGCTTTAAAAGATTTGAGCAAAATGCTACATTGGTACCGCCTTAGTGTTCCACAGAATTGAAGAAAAATGGATGGGCCAATTACATGGCATCCTCCAGCTCCCACGTAGCCCCTTCAGGTCTATATTGCTCCCATTGCACCTTTACCTGCCCTATTGCTCCGTTCCAGAGCATTATGACCTTCCTGTAGAGGATGTGCATTGGCTCAATTTGGAAATCTCCCTCGGGTTCCACTTGAATCACATCCCAATTTATCACATGGTTAGAATCATGTACATATTTCTTAAGCAAAGAAACATGAAAAACATTATGATCTCTAGTACTAGCAAGAAATGCAAGTCTATATGCAATAGGCCCTATTATTTCAAGCACTTCAAACAGCCCACAACATCTAGGTGAGAGCTTGGCACAACTTCCAAGTTTCAAGGAACTCTTCCTTGCTTTCACTCTAAGGTAAACATGATCCCCAACACTAAACTCTCTGTTCATCCTATGCTTATCTGGATAGCTTTTTTGTATGTCCTGTGCTGCTTTCAGATTCCTCTTGATCTTTACAACCTCTTGGTCCATTTCCTTGAGCAAGTCTGCTACAAGCACAACTCTGTTCACTGGGTTATCCCAAGTCACTGGTGTCGTACACCTCCTTCCATACAAAGATTCATATGAACTCATCCCCAAGGATGTATCCTATCCATTATTGTAAGAAAAATCTACCAAGTGTAAGTAATCTTCCCACTTGGTTGGTTTGTCCATCACATACATGCGAAGCATATCTTCAAGCACCTGATTAACTCTTTTTGTCTACCCATCTATCTGAGGATGGTAGGCAGTGATGAATTTTATCTTTGTACCCAATTCTGCAAACAATCCCTTCTAGAAATTGGAAGTGAACTTGACATCTCTGTCGGAAACTATTGCCTTTGGAAGTCCATGTAATTTGAAAATATCCTTCATGAATATCTTTGCAATGTCATCAGTCTTATGTGCAGACTTCACCGGTATAAAATGTATTGCTTTTTTCAACTTGTCTATTACAACCATGATGGAATCATGTTGTCTCCAAGTCATTGGAAATCTTGTAATAAAATCCATGGAAATAACTTCCCATTTCCATTTCGGAACTGCCAAAGGCTGCAACAAACCTACAGGATGTTGATGCTCAACCTTTACCTATTGACATTTCATGCACCTTGAAATGTATTCAGTCATGTCCTTTTTCATTCCTGGACAAAAGTACTGCTTTCTAGCTGTAGCAATTGTCTTTTGATATCCTGGGTGACCAGAATATGGAGCTTGATGGATTTCATCCATAACAACTCTCCTCAAATCTGCTACCTTTGGAATATAATTCTACCTTTATAAGTGAGAATTTCATCTTATACCTATTTATATCCCTCATACCTCTTCTCAAGATTTCGTTGTTGCAATTTGTCTTTTACCTACTCATACAATTCATCTCCAGCAACATGATTAATAATCTACTGCATCAAATCTGATTGGAAAATACTAAGAGATGCCACATGCATTTCCCATACCTTCTTGCTGAGCGCATCATCTACCTTATTCTCCTTTCCTTTTATGTGCTTGATTTTGAAATCAAACTCACATAAAAATTCCAGCCATCTTGCTTGCCTAGCATTCAGAGTAGGTTGACCAAACAAATACTTCAGTCCACAGTGGTCTGTTCTGAGTTCAAATCTTCTACCCATCAAGTAATGCCTCCATGTCTTGAGAGCATGTACTATGGCTACAAGATTGAGATCATGAGTGGCATAGTTCTTCTCATGCTCCTTTAGCTTTCTTGACTCATAATATATCACGTGGTAGTCCTGCATAAGGACTCCTCCAAGCCCTTGTCTGCATGCATTGGTACATACCACAAAATCTTTCTCTAGATCTGCAACCTCCAACATGGGTGCACTGGTGAGAAGATTCTTCAACCACTGGAATATTTCTTCACACTTCAGAGTCCATTTGAATTTTACCCCCTTCTTTTCCAAAGAAGTGATGGCATGTGCAACCTTGGAAAATCCCTCAATGAATCTTCTGTAGTATCCTGCAAGTCCCATAAAATATCTTACATCCGTCACATTTCTTGGAGTAGGCCAATTCATTATGGATTCAATCTTCTTAGGGTCTACGAATATACCCTCTTCTGAGATAATGTGACCCAAATATTGAATTCTATCTCTATAGAAGTCACACTTTCTCAGTTTTGCATACAGCTGATGCTCCCTGAGCAATTGCAATGTCAAACTCAAATGCTCGTCATGTTATTCCTCATTCTTATAATAAACAAGAATGTCATCAAGGAAAACAAGAACAAACTTGTCCAAATACTTGTTGAAAATGTTGTTCATAAGGCACATAAATGTAGGTGGTGCATTTGTGAAACCAAATGGTTCCACTACAAACTCATAATGTCCATACCTCGTCTTAAAAGTTGTCTTATTAATGTCTTCATCCTTGATTCTCACCTGATGGTAACTAGACCTCAAGTCAATCTTGGAAAATACCCTTGTTCCTCTCCTTTGATCAAAGAGGTCATCAATCCTAGGAAAATGATACTTATTCTTCACAGTAACCTTGTTCAATTGTCTGTAATCAATACATAACCTGAGTGTGCCATCTTTCTTCTTCACAAATAGAACCGGTGCTCCCTAAGGAGTCAAACTCAACCGAATATACTTATTTTCCAACAACTCTTGCAGTTGCATATTCAACTCTAGCATCTCTAGTGTACTCATCCTGTAGGGTGTCTTAGACATTGGTGCTGGTCCTGGCACAAGTTCAATGGTGAAATCAATGTCCCTCTTTGGAGGAAGTCCTAGAATCTCATTAGGAAACACATCCTTGAATTCTTGTAACACCTGATAGTCCTCCAACCTAGGAGTTTCCATTAGAGAGAATTTGATGTCAAAAATGGGCCTCCTAAAAGATGTACTACAAAAATATAAGATATATTAAAATATTATGAGTTAGGGGTTTTATGGGGTAGGTATATATGACAACTCACNAATATTATTTTATGAGAAAGTGAATTGAGTACTTTACTTGAAAATAACAATAATATTATTTTATGAGAAAGTGTGAAATGACTTTTATTGTGAGTACTTCACTTTATGACTTAAAAGTACTTGTACCACTACCTTGGTTAACTATGGGTTTTCATCCACCATAGAAAATGTGACAAATAAGCATTCTTAACTCATGCAATGCCACCTCAACCATGGGGGATGATGTCATCTACTAGAATGTAATTGGTTGATTTTTATAGTACATTTTGGTCCTTTTGAGGCCCATTTTTGACCTCAAATTCTCTCTAATGATCTCTCGTTGGTTCTAGAATATGAGCTGCATACAACTAGCAACCCTTCCTATATAAATTCTTCAACTGCATTGTTGAAACCTATCTTACTAAAATCACCTTTGGAATACCTTTCACAACTACTGTGTTCCCTTCTTCATCCATGCATTCAAAAGTCTTATTGTAACAATTAAGCTTCACTCTATGAGCCTCTATCCAATCCATTCCAATGAGAACATCATAGGATACAAGCGATAGAACATTTAGATCCACATAAGTGATCAATTATTTCATAACCAATAGACATTTCTCCACTACTTCACTGATCTTTCTCTTAGTCCCATTGGCTAGTTGAACTAGCCAAGGTTTCCTATGCTTGTCCTTCTTAAAAGAACAAATCTCCACTACCTTAGGAGTGATATAAATGTGAGTAGAACCAGGGTCAATCAAAATAGAAATAGATTGTTCAAAAATCTTACCTACAACTTCAACCACAATTGACTGGTGATTTGCCTGGCTGTCCTCCAGTGCTGCATAAATTCTAGGGACTGCCCTTCCTACTTGACCCACTATTTCTACTTCCTGAATGTTATAAGCTATCCTTTCACTTTCATTCTCAAGTGGACAATATCTGTGCAAGTGCGGTCCTTCACATTTCCAACATTTTAGTGGACCTTTGTTCTGTTGTGGTTCTTTACTCTTTCCATCTGTTATTCCCACTGGATAACTCGCAGCTTGGGATGGATGCTTTGTGGAAGATTCCCGAATCTAGAAGGTTTGAAACCTTTCCTTCTTTGGTCAAACTTCTCATTATTCTTGTCCTTCCATGCCTTATGGTAATCAGGTTTACCTTTTCTTTGCTCATAGCAATACTTAGCCTTCCTTATGGATTGTTCAAGAGTTCTCGATTCATAAAACTCAATTCTGTCTTTGTAAGACTGAGGCAATGTGACTCAGAAACTGCTGGACCTTTACTTTTCAATCTCTGATGTACCAAACATACCTCAATAATTCCAAGAACTTATTTGCATATTCATCCATGGTCTGCTATCCCAATCTCAGCTTATGGATTTCCTTAATCTTGTCATAATAATACCTGTCAGAGAGGTATTTCTACTTGAAATACTTCTTGAACTATTTCCACTTCAATATCCTTTCACTGATCTTATTTACTTACTTGAAGTGTTCCCACCAAATGGATTCTCGTCCATTCAGATTGAATATGGAAACTCTTGCCTTCATGTTTCCTGAATAATCCTAGACTTGAAATTACTTCTAGTCTTTATCTCACCATCATTCTTTATCTCACCATCAAGTGTAGGAGGTTTAGCTTTCTTAAATTCATCCTGAGAGCAATCCCTATGGTGTCTTCTTCTTCTCATTTTATGAGAAGATGAGTTTATATCCCTGCTGGATTCTTCAGAATCAGATGATCCACTAGAAGTCCTTATCCTTCTCCTAGTGCTCCTCTTACTACCTTTTGGCCGTGCTGTACCTCGTCTAGAGTCTATCTTTCTCTGTAAGTCTGTCAAAATATGCAACATGGTAGCATTCAGCTGATGCTACTCTTCTTGGGCTTTAATCAAGATTCTCATGGTGGCTGTAACATTTGAAGATGTCTCTTGGAATCTCCTTCCTTTATACTCTATGTCGTCATTTCCATTACGGACATTTTCTCCCATGGCATCTCTTGCATGCTCGTAAAAATCCTGAGCATAATACCATCATGGGTTCTCATGACTGAACCACTTCTTGCTTCACCACAATGTTCTTCCTGGGATACTGCACTTGGAAGTGGTCTATAATTTTTCAAATGTGTTAGTATCAAATTCTTAGATGCATCTCATTAATATAAATCAAAACTACTTACCCTCCTCTTCTGGAAATTTATAAAACAACAATTTTGCTAAAACACAGAATTTTATCTATCTCTTGTTCAGCTCTGTAATCCACTGGCATTCTACTGAAATCTGCTAAACAGTCGGAATTTTCTGAGAAAAAATCCATTTTAAAAGCCCAAAATTTTATTCTCCTCATCGGGTCTCTTTCCTGCTAATTTTTCGGCATTTCGGCGAGCGAATCATCTAAAATTCTGATCTACATTGACGATGTCAAGGATTGTTCATTAGGTCATTTCTTCACTAACCTTCTAGCGTTTCGGTGGATAGAACATCTAATTTTCTCTAGTGTGTCGGCCTGTAGTGGTCTACTATTCCGAACCTCAATGACGAGAAAATTGACTAACCATTGCGTCGGTGGTCGGATGCTCTGTGCATTGGGTGGCTAGTTGTCAGGGGTTCCGCAATGGTGGGCAATGATCCCTTTAAAATTTCCATGGATCACATCTTTTTCAATGGTTAGAGCAACATCCCACTATGGCATTGGGCACTTAGTCCCATAGGCATCCATAACGGCGGTTCCACAAGCCCTACCTCTTTTGATTGACGTCTGATCGACTAATCGTTTCTGATCAGCAATCAGATCCATTGTTTCATCGGACGGGTTGGTATCGGTGGATTAAACCTCAATAATTCCATAGTGTCGGCACTCCCAAGCACTAAAACCCACCGTAGTT
The DNA here is from genome assembly GCA_001517045.1 of Pseudotsuga menziesii. Classification (NCBI taxonomy): domain Eukaryota; kingdom Viridiplantae; phylum Streptophyta; class Pinopsida; order Pinales; family Pinaceae; genus Pseudotsuga; species Pseudotsuga menziesii. The sequence continues at coordinate 63,337 of LPNX010035334.1, forward strand.
ATGTTATCAAAACTTGGAACCACTATTCACTAAACACCTTAGCATTGCTGAGTGGAAAGACTAATGAATCAGTGGGATAGTTCCCTCAGCAGCTGCAACGACGGGTGGTACTCTCACTACAATCTCCGCAGACCTTATACCCCATCGGCCATCAGAAGGACTAACCTCTACACATTGGTGATCCAAGCGGCAATACATATTTGATGCGTCGATGATCAGATCCTTTATTACATCGGACGGGTAGTCCCTTAGGCGGTCACAACGACGGTTCATCAACTCTGACCCTCTTCTGATTGATGGCCCGATGACAAAATGATTTCTGATCGGCAATATGAAGCACAACTTAATCAACATTAGCAGTTGGAACCTTTGTCTATCAGAGGATTAGTGCTCTAGGCTTCTGCAATGGCGGTGCTCGAACCACTAATTCCTTCCAGTGTTCACTGGCGACCCGTACAACTAACATTTTCCAATGGCTGATGAACACTTTGAAATTTTTTTGAATTTTCCTCTTGCATCGTCTCTTCCTTCAACTATTTATCAACGATGTCAACAACTATTCATCGATGATGTCAAAAACTATTCCTCTCCAATTGCCGAGGATTTCATTCCATAGATTTTTTTTTGAAAATGCCCTGCCTTGTCTTCCACCACATCGGTCATCGGAGCAACTATCCTCTGTGGCATTGGAAGTCGGAAGCATAGTTGTCTATCCATCCATAACGGCGCCACAAGTTCATCTAACCTCTTCTGATGTAGTCACCAAAATTTTCACTGCATCGGCAACTTGATCATCTAGGCATCGACGATGTGATCAACTAATCATCACCGATCCCTGATTCTTCCACTACTTCGAAATTTTTTCTCCAAAATTTTCTCTCTGTCGCTATTGATGGTCCAAACAAATATCCCTTCAACTCAATGGCACCAATCATCAATGGTCAGTGTCGGGTGGTCGATCAACTAGATGTCGTTGATCCGTCTAACTAATTTCACTGACGCCAAGGTCTGCATCGGAGGTCCATCTGTCTAAGTTTTTTAATGTGCCGATGGCCAAGCACTTAGAAAATTTTCCAAAACCAAGGCTATTTGTCCCTCGTCGAGTGACCTTCAGACTAGCTCTTCCACTACATCGAAATAACTTCTCACTAAGTTTTCTGATGAGCCGATAGTTCTTGCACTTAGAAAATTTTATGAATTTTCCTATCATTCACCCATTTCCTCCTGGTTTCTTCTGGGTTGTAAGCAACCTGCCTCTGTTAACTGATCTTTTCATGGCCCTCTGAGGCCTAATTGCTGCAACATAAGGTCTGTCACTGCATCTTCACGGCCCATTCAGGCCCATGCTACAACTAGAGATCTGATACCACACTGTAACATCCACGACCCTACGACCGGTGAAGAGGATGCTATGATACATCAATCATCCAGGAATCTAGCCCCATGAACATGAACATACATACATATAATGCTGAAGCAAGATAATTAAAAACATAAAACATACTATGGAGCATGATCGTCCATATACACAAAAGAAGCAAAACATATCAATCGGCATTCAACATGTACATCATCATTCATCAATAATAAATATGATGGCAAACACAAGTTAGGCAAGAATACTTATCTTATAAAGAACTTGTCCCGCAACAACCTACGCCACTGCAACGTTCCACCCAACCATAGGCCTGCGTGCTCTTTAATCTCTTAGCAACGCTACCACCCTCGAGCCGGGCATGATTCCCCAAGGAATAAGGAACTAGCAGGCTTACACATAGCCAAGGATAATAGCCCCACAAGGGTACACAGTTCAGCCAAGCCAACACAGTTGGGTTTATCAAGTGAACGACGAATCAGCCAAGCCAACCAAGTTGGGTTTATCAGGCCATCCAGGAGTTGGGAAAGGCTAAATGCTAAGCTGGTGAGATCATTGAAGAGATAAAGACACCTACACCAGAACCAACCTGGCTTCTAAGACACCCACACACACCCAACATAAGCAAATCAATCCTTTATCTGCAACATAGTCCTGTGGACCTTGATCTCCCTTTGAGTGCTATTTAGGGTTTGTGGAGAATAAAGCCAACTAGCTCTGTTTGTGTGGTTCTCAACCCACCATGTTTATCAAGCTCATCAGGACCTCATTCACCACTCCTATGTAGTCCGAGGACAAAACCACTGCGTGCATGTAGCAACCCAGCTATTAAAGCTTTAATAGGGGAAAAACACTCCCCTGAATCGTTCTTGGCCCTATCATGGCCAAAAAAATTCCTCAGCAACCTACAGCAGCCAAAACAGAAGGAAACCCAACCAAAAATTGTGGGAAAACAAGCTCCAATGAACAACAAGAGAAAACCATAGCAACAGCTCACGATGAAGCAACAAAACATCGCACAGTCCAGACACGGCAACAACCTTGGAAAACAATGGTGGAGTAACAACGAAGACTCTATGCATGAGCAGGAGGAAGAACAGATCCACAGACTAACAAATCCATGAGAAAAGGAAGAACTAGCAACCAATAAATGAATCACGGCCCCTTTTATCTCATCCCTCGTGAGGGAAAATGAACAACTCTCGATCAGGATAGTGGACAAACCATCCGCAACCCAAAAGATGCATCATGGAGAGAGTGTAGGCATGAGCATAGTGGTCTTCCTACCAGCAAATAGATGGCCCAACTAACAATAGATTAATTAAGCTGGTGGTTGGATGAGGCAAGGGAAGGTGAGCAAATCAAACAGGGTGATGACATATGGATTTTCCCCCATGGGTTCAAGGTTTAACATTCCCACCCTTGACCTTAGGAAATCATGCCCCTTTTCAATATGGTTGTAGTGAACATAGATAACTGGGTTCATTTAATTAAAATGCACATTTACATGATGCCACAATTTAATACATGCCGTATGTCCCGAGATACCATTGGTGACAATTCCAATCCGAAACATAACATAACCAAATCAATGTTGGGGCCTTGGCCTTTAGCTCTGCACCATGATTATTTACAATGTATATATATATATCATGTATATTTAATGCATTGGGTTCAAAACTGGGGTGTTACACTTTCTCTCTCAACAATATCTCCATCTCATCTTTCCATTCGAATAAATTGAATGTAGTCAAGATGATCCTTTGAGATTGGTCCATATCTCAGCTCCTATGCTTTTCAGTCAGCAGAATGCACTCCCAGTTAGTGATTTCAAACCTAGAATAACAATTTGGAAGGAGATAAATTGATGCACAAAGGCTCTGATACCATGTAGAAATTGAACCCAAGAGATAGATCAATTACACTCACAAAATTGCTAATCAAACATGCAAAATTCACACAAAAGGAGACTAAAATTGGAGCATAGCTTAATCATGTATTGAATAAGTGTACATTATCCAAACATATGAAGTAATAAGCTTCTCAAATTTATAATTACACGAGATATTAGAAAGCAGTAGGTTTCTATTCGAATTGGTCAAAAAGAAGGCTTACTAAAACAAGTCAGATCACCGATAGGTGCAAAAAGGACTTTCCAAATCCATGAATATTCTCATGAATTAGGTAAAACAAGTGGGAAGATAATATGTGGTGGAAAGAAAACTAATTCATGCTTTTGTATGGAGAAAAGGAAGGAGGATGATGTGGTCAAAAAATAAGGGAAGTTCCCCTAGACTAGCTTTTCCTTTATTCTTTAAAACAGATGTAAAGCAAGGCATCTTTCAGAAAAAGCAGATATGCACTTTAAGGAACTAGGAATAAAGTAGACATGCTAAATATGTTTCTAGTGTGATTCCAAAGCCCTCCATGACCCAATTTAGCAAGTATTGACTTCTAGGAACATGTGGAAGTCAACTACCATAGAGAGGGAATCTAGGATTCTAGGAATAAGACAAAAATGATTTAATTAATGTCAAATATGGGTAACTATGGGTTGATTATTATAAAAGGGGACACTTTCCAAAGCACCATGGAGTTCGATTTTGTAGATTAAAAGGATAAATTTGTGGTTTTCTACATGAATGACATTACTGTATATTAAAGATATGATAGAGAACACATGAAACATTTGGTGAAAGTTTTTATAAAGTGCAGGAAGTATGGCATATCATTGATCCTAAAAAATAAAAAATTTCATTCGAGGAAGGGAAATTGTTGGGGCATATCATTTCTAAAGATGGCATAAAAATAGATCCAAGTAGAGTCAGTGCAATTCAGAAGTTTTAGGAACCAAGGAGTAAAAAGGAGGTACAATCATTCATTGGACAGGTAAATTTTTTGAGGAGGTATATTCCAAGTTTTGCTGAAATATTAATGAATATCACTAATATGATGAAAAAGGACAATGAGATAAAGTGGACATTAGATGCAAAGAAATATTTCAGAGAAATTAAGAAGGCTTTATCAGAAGCTCCAGTTATGGTAAGCCCATATTTTAGTAAGGATTTCCTCATTTTTTCGTATCGTTCGAAACATACTATTGCTGGAGTTTTGTTATAGAAGAATGATTAGAATGTTGAACAACCCATAGCGTTTTTTAGCAAGGTGTTAAGGGATGGTGAGTTAAAATATGATATTATGGAAAAGAAGGCATATGCTTTGGTAAAGTCTTTGAAATATTTTAGAGTTTACATTATTCATTCACATATCATTGCTTATGTTCCTAGTAATGTGGTGAAGAACATTCTCACACATCCAAATCCAGAGGGAAAAAGAGCAAAATGGATTGTTGTGTTACTAGAGTATGACATTGAAATTAATCCCACTAAGCTAATTAAAGGGCAAGGACTTGCAAATATGATGACAGATTCAAATTGTGAATCCTTAGAGATGAATTTTTTATCATACCATTCAAATCAGCTGGACATGGGGGTATAGGTTTTATCTAAATTTTCTATGTCTCCATGGTATTTTGATATTGTTTATGTTCTACAAAATTTACAAGCTCCTATAGGGTTAAGAAAAACAAGAGAATGATCAGTGAAGCTGAAGGCTGCAAAGTTTTCTATTCCGAATCAATACCTCTATTGGAAGGATCATGGTTTTGTTTTTCTCAATTTCCTTTTGGAGAATGAAGCTAAGAAGACTATGAAGGAATTTCACAAAGGAGATTTTGGTGGGAATCATTCATGGAAGGTGACAACAAACAATATTTTGAGCACTAGTTTTTACCGTCCTTCAATGTTTTCAGATGTGTACAAGGAGACTACTACTTGTCATCAATGCTAGATATTTGATGGTAAAAGGAAATTGGTTTCTCTCCCTCTCAATCCAATATTAGTAGAATCACCTTTTCAGCAGTATGGAGTGGATTTTATTGGGGAAATAAATCCAAATTCTTGGGGACAACATAAATTTATTTTAATAGCAAAGACTATTTTACAAAGTGGATCAAATCAATACCTACTAGGAGGGCTATAGAAACAGTGATTACGAATTTCCTTGAAGAAAATATTTTGGGTAGATTTGGTTGTCCCAAAATGATTGTGAGAGACAATGCAACTGCTTTTAAGTCTAAGAAGATGATACACTTATGTGAGAAGTATCCTATCAGTCTTAATCATTCTACTGCATACTATCCATAGGGTAATGGACTAGCTAAATCTTCAAACAAAATCATAGTGAGAATTATTAAGAAGTTGTTGGAGGATCAAAAAATATCTTGGCAAATATGATTTGTGGGATGTGAGAATCAGATATGGAGGGGTAGCCATTTTCCTTTTTAATTTTACATCTAAAAATAAATAAATAAAAAAGTGTGAAAGGGTTGGAAACAACCCAATGGATTTGGAACCTGGTCTACGTGTTTCTTTGCTACCTAGTAGGGAGGATAACATCCCTAGTGGAGTGAGTTGTTAGCATTATTTTAGGCTAAGTTGTTGGAAGGGGATGAGACCAGTGAAAGGAGAAATAAGGTCTGTAAATTTTCATATCATGAGACCTTGATGAAAGTTAATAAGATCCTATAGTTGTTTTAAGGGGCATTTCTAGGTGAGAAATGTAAAATAATTGATTCCTTTTTAATTCTAACCATGCAAATGTGAATGAATGAGAAAGATTTTCTTTGGGTTATGCAGTGGTAAGAATGAAGGATGTAGATGTAGAAAAAAAAGAGATCGACAATTGTAAAAGACTTTTCCAAGAAGAGATGCATGATTTAAGTTCGGCTTGACATTGGTGGAACAAGGTTAAATGGCATACAATTTCAACTATCAGATGAATAGGTAATGTAGATCAACGAAGGAGGAAGATTTTACTGATAAAATATGTACTAAGAAAGAAGTATGTATTGAGAAACAAAAGGAATTGCTCAAAATATTTCCAGTATGGCCAGTCTTGGAAATGTGCAAGGATTGTACATACTAGAGAGACTTGTAACTGAGTCCCTCATTGGTTACTTCCTAGTTAACAGGTCTATAGGATTTTAGCTAGTATGTGTCCTTTCCAACTTTAATTATCCATCTTACAATAGAATGTATGAAATGGTACTTGAGATGTGTGTGTTTACTGTTCAAATGGAAGGCTAAGTTTTTTACAATATGATTGCGACTCTAGTTGTCACTGTACAACCTACTATTCTCCTACTTATTTCCCACTAACTCTATAAAAATCTATAGAAAGTGTTGAACAATAGGATTGTCATTGGTGTCAAACTCATAATGTCACATGGAATAAACAAAAGTAATGATAAATTTTGCACTAATTCACAATTTCATGCTCATGTGTGTCTGATTCATGTATTTATGAAGAAAAATATGATATATGAACTTGTGTGCAAAAATCCCACGAAGAAGTTGGCATATGTGTGCCAAAACTCAAAAAGATAACTTGCAATAAGTGGCATGCCGATGCGTATCATAACTTGATCAAGACACAAACAAGTGGGAATGTTATTCAAGGATAAATACCTTCAACAAGTGGACACATCTCTTGAGCAAGGAATGGTATAAATAATTAAGATATGGATGTGTTGAAGTAAGCTTGTAGAATGAACGCTTTAAGATAATATATTTTGGAAAAGATTTGATTTCTTTGGGTATCAATGGCTCATTGATTGTAGAAGGATTTTTTATGCGGAAAACTAAATTACATAGATTTGCAGATGATGAAAAAAAATAAGAGAACTATATATAAGGATACCCATATTCAAGATGTACAATGTCATTACTCAGTGAAAGATGCAGACCACCGAGCCACAAAAGTGACTAAGTTCTGATCATTGATAGACATAGATAACTCAGGGTTCGTACAATTTATGATATAGAAATATTGAATCTATCTTAGTATTTTTCGTACATCATAGTTATGGAAATTGATTGTCTTGACGCAAATATTTAGAGGAAATATGTAGAGTAACAACATGCATTTTTTCATACAAGGTAATTTTCATATTACAATTCTTTTAAATCTAGAATAATTTATATTTAATGGGTGTGGGAAGGGGAAAGGATAAGGGAGTCGAAGCCTCCTTCCAGTAGGTGTTGGTAAAACTTATCTGGGAGGTAGGATGAGGAAAGGAACAAGGAGTTACAACTTCTAGCCACAACTAATAAAATAATTTCATGGGGTTGGAGCCTCCTTTGAATTGAAGTTGGTAAATATAATTAGGGGGTTGGATCCTCCTTCTAGTTGGAGCTAGTAAATATAATTAGAGGTTTGCAACCTCCTTTCAATTGGAGATGGTAAATATAATTAGGGGGCTAGATCCTTCTTCCAGTTGGAGCTGGTAAATATAATTAGGGGGTTGGATACTCATTCTAGTTGAATATGGAAAATATAATTCGGGAGTGGGTGCTTCCATTTAGTTGAAGTTTAAGAAGTAATTGGAGGTTGCAGTTCTCAATAGGTTGGTGCTTTGTCTCTACGAGTTGCATTTTTCACAGTAATGCAGAGATATGTTTAGGTCATTTCTTGAAGTTCATGAGTTGGTACTTGCACATATCAAAGTTGTTGTAGGTCACTACTTGTGACCAACAGATTGTTACTTGTGAATCAAGTCAATTGCTGAAATGAGTTGGTGTTGATGTTTGGTGATTTCACTCTCACACTGATGTAATAATTAGTTCTATATATAGATATACATATAATTAATCTTCTGTTTTTGTGTGCAGTTGTGTTTACTTTAGCTGAAAAGTGTTAAGTGGTGAAAATTGTTTAAAAGTGAAATAATTTGATATTAGTGCTTTCAAACTGATGCACCACCCTCTTAGTATAAGATAAATCCAACAATTGTTAATTGACCTGGTGTCTTAAGTGACATACTAACATCTGAAAGATAGATATGACATAGTTATGGATAAAAAGGAAACATCATGGTTACAAGAAAATTACAATGCAAAAAATCCTTCGATCGCATAAGCAAGTGATATCATTCACACTCAAAGAAAAACCAATGAAAATGTTGAAAGGGTTACAACTAATGGTATGTAAAACTTAAAAAGAAAAGAAAAATAATCAAAGGAATAAACATCATATTTCACCAGCTAGCTATAGGAGATAGATAAAAATTGAAAATCTTAGAAACTTAAGATTGATGCTTTGGAAGGAAAACTTGAACAACAAGCAATAGAGAATAAAAATATGTCCAAATAAATAACACTTCTATGGAAGAAATTGGAAGACACTGAGCAAGAGAAGAAAAAAGATGTTTCTAGATCAAATGAAGACATCAGTTCGTTAAAAGAACAAGTCAAAAAACTTTACAAGCAAAGTGATGAAGCCTATAGAGTAGTCAATGAACAAAAAAATGAATTTTGAGTTGAATAATTTGAGATCATCATTATCGAAGAAACAATTTCGACTAAAAGTGATTTCTTGATGAAAATAATAAGTGTTTGCGGGAAAAGGAGCAAGAAATTGAAATATTGCAAACTCAACTTAAGACAAATGAAAGGTTTCATAAAATTACAAAAGTGTTCAACAAAATCCTAAGCAAGAAATGCTCACCCCCTGATAGGTTCAATGTAGGATATAAGGATGGCATCACCAAGAGAGAAGTATGCACTTAGAAAAAAATAGAATTTCTCAAAGATAATCTATGATGGAGATGTGAAAAGACTAGATATACTGGAAATACGTTTAAAATTATAATATGTTATGAGTGTAATAAAAATTTCCACAAATCTGAACATTTTAAATCTCATAAATTTTGGAAAAGGAAAACAAGTGAGGATTTCCATCTTGTTCCTTATAAAATCAATGATTTAAAAGATGAAAATCAATGCATGATTTGGAGGATGTTATAGAGTGAAATGGCACTTCTCCATCTGATTAATAAAATACAATATGTTGTTACACAAAATGACACTATGGATTTAAGTATCCATAATCTTATAGACGAATCATATCCTTAATAAACTCTAACCACTCCACCACTAACCATTTTTACTCTTAATATCATCGCGTATTCACCACTTTTCTTTGAGAAACTCACGTGCTATTTGTGGGTCTGCTATGCACAACCCACATATTATAAATATTCACAAGTTTCCTTAGGGAGACCTATGAGTCACTTGCGATATGATCCATATGAAGCCGCTAATTCCATTAATAATTGTTAAAAAATAAAAATATGATTAACGCGGGGTAGTTGGGATCGGTTTGGAAACTTCCCAGAGTTAATCATATTTTTATTTCTTAAATATTCCTAATGGCATTTACAGGTTCATATGGAGCATCTCACAAGTGGCTCACAAGTTTTCATAAGGAAACTCGCAAATATTTATAATATGTGGGTTGTGCATGGAAGACCCATGAATAACACACGAGCGGCTCAAAGAAAAGTCATGAATACATGATGAGATTAAGAGAAAAAATGGTTAATGCTGGAGTGATCAAGGTGTATTAAGGATTCCATTCATCTATAGGGATATGGATACTTCAATCCACAGTTTCCATTTGTGCAACAACATATTGGATGTCATTAATCGGACGAAGAAGTGCCATTTTATTTTATAACAGAGGAGGAAGAATGGCATCCTAGAAATGGATAATTATCTTCAAATGGAAAAAGGAATGGGAAGTTCATACAATCAATCCATCTACATTTCATCTCCATACTAATTCCTAAACATTTGAATCATTCGTAGTAAAATATTTGCAAAAACATTACTGCAAAAGGAAGGGAAGAAGTTACAAGTTAGGAAAGTAGTGTTCATAGTGGTTAATTACTGGGTGACATCAACATTAAATAACAACATATGATCAACTAATTTGACCAAATCAACCAAATCTTGATAAAATTGAAACATTCCAATTTTCAAAGAGGGAGAAAATCTAGGTAAAATCCACAAAGCAAAGAGTGCATTAATGATGTGTGAAGGCATGTAGATATTTATAAGGCATGAATTTATTTGGTCTGAAAAATCATCTGTGGTTACTGAAAATTTATACAATGATCTTGTGTAAGGAATAATTTGAAGATTGGAAGCCATGGAACGTAAGAGACAATGCATATCAATTAATGCATCAATATATGTACTAAAGGAACCTGTAATAACTCCCAATGCATCTTCATCAAATACAACTCAATTTCCTTATGACTACATTCCTTCCAAAAAAGTGGATGTACCACATGTGAATCTTCCAAATGTTGAAGATTAAAAATTTCCAGCATGAAATGCCTCTGAAGGGGTAATAGTTAAAGAAGGGATGTACGGACACATGTACCAGTTTGCATTTGTAGATTATGGTCCTATCGACTCTGAGATGTTTCCTTCTCTAGATAAATATTGTTATGATGTATAATCCTCCCTTGTCCATAATTAGTCTATTATATTATATTTTCCTAACTTTGGAGTGATTAATTAATATTGGGTCCACTAGTACCATTGGGTCGACTTGGGCTATTGGTGCCACTAGTACCAGTCACTAGAGTGCGAGGAACACATATAGAGGTTTAACGCAACTGAATAGACCATCGTGCATCATTTTATGTGACTTTGAGACCAACCCCTACAATTTAGGCTCCACTGGGAGTGCCACCACCAGCATCCTTTAGTTCTTGGTAGTTGGTAACTATTTAAGCTAAGTTATGCTACAGTTACATTCAGTTAGATGTCCTCCGATTCAGTTAGATCCAGTATTACATGGCTGCATGTGGGTAGGTGCATATTCTCACCTACTTCTCACCTTCCACGTTAGTTTAACTATTTTAACAGATCACGATATTGAATTATACATTTTTAGTTAGACTAGTGACCTCCAATAGTGATTTAAACACTTCTTGTTAGACTGTCAATCTGTCTTGAGTTGTGTTAGCACCCTATAATTTTCCTATGGTTGCAGTAGGAAGTCACACGGGTAACCATTTCAACCAAACTTTAGAATATATTCTAGCCATTACAGTCAGAGAGGGCTCTCTCTTGTCACAGAAACATTCACATATACATATGGATTTAAACAAGCATACAAAAGGGTAGATTTTTGCTCGTAACATAGTGGCGTGTAAATTAAAGATTGAAATACAAACAAATAATAAAATGTTAGGAAATGGAGTCACGGTCTAAAATGTTTAAGGACATTGACACATAAAATGAAATTGGGCTTCTCTTTTATACTATGAGGCAAAGTAAGTGCAACATTAAGTCAAATATATTTAAGCGGTGGTAGAGGTAAGGAGAAAAAATCCCAGCATGACAAGGGGAACCTATATCATGAATCCCTTGCAACAACTTTAGCAGAATCACAAAATGAGGGAAACACCAAAGATGGGGCATCTAACCATGGATGAATTCCATAAAAACCATTACAAACACATTAGTGAATGTTGCATATGAAGAAAAGAGCGCTTAAAGAAACGAATTCTTCTAGTACAACTAAAAAGCATTTTTGCAGAAAATAACATACATGAAAATGGCATAACAGAAAAAACAAACTAAACATAGACACCATGATGAATCTCATAACCACCAAGAAGTGTTTTCATTACTACTCCCAAAACTATTTGTAGAAATACAATATCGGTGTTGAGACCTCAAAAAATGAATGTCAATCCAACCCCTGTCCTCCTCTAGGGAGGTTATATTTATAATGTCAAATACCCCCAGGTTACATTCCAGATCAGGGTATCAAAATCAGTTACAAAATGAGGATCAAATCCTGAATCATCATAACGAATCCTAACAAACTTCCAAAGGTAGTCATTTTGCCACAATTTCCTACTAAAATAGGAAATATGAAGTGACAGACATGTTGGGTCAAAAACACCACAACGTTTGGATGAAGGAACGCTTGCTTTGACATTGACGCTTCTATAATGGTTTATCCCTTTAGTGCATGCCATTATCCCCATTGTACTGGCTGAATCAGCTCCATAATCTCTTATGATCCTGACCTCTATGTTCATTTCGTGCTCGATGGCATGTTTTTCCTGCATTCCTAGCTGGCATGAAGGCTGATGACCCTTTCATGTTTGGCTCCCCATTCAATACTTATATCACCTGGAAACACTTTCATGCACGAAGGCCCAGGAGGACTGTCCATTTTTTATCGTAACAAGCCCTTGATGGGATTGTCATTCTTGTGCTTCTTTTTCTCTAGGGATAAGGTTTCTTCTACCAGGCATAATTGCATTACACCTCCTCGGACTCGTCATCATCCCAGATAAAGTTGGCAAGTGGAATTCATAAAGATGATGATGAAGGCCTTTGATTTGGCCTCCTCCCATATGAGCATATGCTCTGACCAACCACTCCTAGCAATGGATTCTACAAGTTGTGATTATGGAGACAACAAGCATTTCTAGAGGCTCTAGCAGGACACTCATTTGGATGGAAACCTTAGACACTTCTTATTTCAGGGGGTTACATTTTGTTGGAACAAAATTGTCCTCACCGTCCTTAGAAATTCATTCTAATGTGATGAAAATCCTTCCATCAACCTTCCTGTAGCTAGAACACTTTTCTAATGTAATGAAAATATTTACCTTGATGGTTGGATCTCTCTTAGCATGAAAACCCACGGAAGGAAGGATTCTGGACTGGCGCCAATAGGATAATAGAATACTTCAGTGAACATGTTTCTTAATAAGGGAGACCATCACAGACCTCATTTCAAAACTCTCAAGATTCCTGGCCAAGTGAAATTTGAACACCTTCACTTCCCTCTAACATTTACCCGGTTTGTATCTTCGAATGGTTCCATCTATGGTGCTTATAAAGGGCTGGGTGGTTGAACTCAACAATGGCCCTATCACAGATTCACACATGCCATAGTCAAGTAGCATAATGATAGCATGCATGATCACATAGGTTTTGGATCTCATGCCTATGCGGAGGTACCAACCCTTTTCAGCGCATAGTTATCCCATGGTCACCACGTCACCATGTCATGCTATCAGCTACGGAAGTGACCTCTGGATTTAATCCTTTTCAATGCATAGTTATCCCATGGCATGTGGACTTGACATTCGACATTCATTGACCTCTCCAAGTGACAATATCAAAATTTCCTTTCTTTTTGTGCCTATGTTTCCTTATCCTACTCCGTTTGGAGGCCGTACTTATTTTCTATAAAAAATTTGATCATTAAGGAACCCCCAACTATCATACGAATGAGGCGGTAAAATTTAAATTTTGGTAAGGGATCCATGTTGTGGATTCGATTTATGGTTTTATATTCTTTAAAAGGGAATCTGGGCCTTTAATTTCCGGTCACTTCTTCCCTTTTCATACTCAACCCCCCCAAAAAATTTATTCTTCCCATCTAGGATGAGAAGAGCAGCTTTCAACCGTAGATCCTTGTTTCAGTCGTCGCATCGGCCCGTAAAATGGGTGGTCCATATGCAACCCTATATATTTCAACCTTGATTCCTTCTCCTACAATTTTCAATTGAGCCGAATCATTTGCAGTGCTCTGATCAAAAGGTTCTTTAATCACTGTCGTTTGCCTTTAACGGGGGCAACATATTTGACAAATCTTGAGGGTGATTTTCTATGCGCATGTTTGATAGGAGGAAGTACTGTTTGCTGTGGATCTCATATCAACTAAATCCCCATCGTCGAGGCTTGCACCCACCTCCATTTCAAAACCCCCTTCCTCCTTGTTTCCCTTGGCATCTCGGATAGTGAAACAAACTCTGGCCATAGATATCCTCTTCCTGAATCTTGACCATTTGACTCTATGGCCCTCCTACCCTACTTTGTGATCTTCCTGTTTGTTAGCCTTCATGCATTCCCTTATTGCTAAATAGACCAGGTTTGTCAATCCAATACTTTATCTGATCTTAGCCGCCCAACGGTGTGGGCCTTACAGTGTTTTACATTGCATCACAGCCTTACTTACCATGCACCTTCCTACCATGAAATGTGTCTCCACAAAATATCTATCCCTTTCCGAAAATCATGACCGTTGGGTTGGGTGGGCCCTATGCGATTTCACGTTCCTTTATAGCTGAATTCTCTGCACTTATATCCCCCTATGAAATCCTTACTAACCGTTAATCTATTAAACTTTCCCTTATGACAGCTGATTTTTCTTATCGTTTGACCTCGGTTTTCCAATTCCAACCTTACATGCCACGGAATAACCTGATTTGGCACTCAGGTGAGTATATTCCACCCCAAAGCAACCTCAAATCCGTGTCACAGAGAGTTTTTTTCCTATACCCCCTTGTGTAAGGAAACTGCTGTAGGCTCCTATCTAAAATTTAACACAAGTGCTAACAATGACTCCAACTCGGGGATGTTATCCTCCCTATGAGGTAGCAAAGAAATGGCATAGATCACATGCCTGGTCCATTTGGATGGCTTGTTATTATTTCCCGAAAACTTACAACATGCTTTGAAAACAAAAAATGAATAGATAAAAAATAAAATGAAATAATTGCTCAGAGGGAATGCTTTCCATGACGGTCTTATTCGTTCCTACCTACCCTACCTACATGAGCATTGCTTCCTAGTCAAGTGGCTTCTAAGTTTTAGTGAATCCAATCAACAAGGTTATTACATATGTGAATTCTTTCCTCCTACTTGATCAAGAATAGTAACATGGATAAGAGTGGTAGGAGGTTGTGTTTAAACATTTGGTTCTTGTTGCGCATTATTAACCCACCATTCTTAATGTATAGCTTTTCCAGATGCATATCTACTGAATCATGAAAACCCTTTGGATATTCTGCTATATACATGTCATGACCAAGCTACTCCATGTATTTAGCCACTAGATCATAGAACCCATGATTTTCTTCCACTTCTCCTATAATTTTTTGGTTCCATGATCGCTACTCTAACTGTAAATCCCCATGCATACTGTCAAGCTATTATTCAAAATACGCATGCAAAGGAAGATCCCTATTACACATGCTTGAGAGCTCAGTTGCCCTATCCCAAATTCCAGAATCCCAACCATGTGCTTCCTTATGCACTTCACCGAGAATATCTTCTTTGAAATCAAGTGAAATGTGCTCCTCCTAATCCAAGACTCTTGTACTAGAAGAATAGATAGAAATATCCCATTTGGGACCTTCATCCTCATATGTATCATACAGAGGATGTCTAAAGGCTTCCTCAATAACCTCACGGTTAGGGCTTTCACCAAGGGGTTTACTTACTTTAGAAAATAAACTATAATACCCCTCTTGTGTGGCCCTGGGCTTCTCCTCTGTGTGCTCAAGAAGAGGAAATCTAGGACACACTGTAGATTCCGCTTGTTCAACCCCTTCACCCTCCATCCTAAAAAATAAAGTGACATCATTCCTCACCCCTGTCTTCTACGCTGGATTACAGAGCTTTAATCTTAGAAAATCAAATTGAAAAGCATAATGGAAGGAATTTACCTTCCTCCCACTGAATGTATTCTTCATGGGAATCAAGATGGGGAGGCGAACGAGACTTTAGTTGTTTGTTTTATTCCTTTAACACCATTAGAGGGGAACTCTTATATTCCTGTAGATCTTTAGGAACTTTTTGGGCTTGCACAACACGCAAAGGTCATCTAAATTCCTGATTTCTTATGGGATAGGGGCCGTGGTCCATCATGAATATTTCCATCCACCTTTCTATGTCCCCTATCAGCTCATTCATCCTAGCCTCTGGTGTGTAGGAGGAAAGAAATTGGGTGAGATATTTGTTCTTTATTCTTTCTTCTTCTTGTCTCTCCTTCCTCTTAGTAGCAGTCAAGTTCATTTCTACCTCTATGGCATCATTTATCATGTCTAGTAGAAAAAATAACCTTCTTTCGCTCAACCATAAGGTGAACTCGCTATCGAAAGATTTAGTATACTCGAGATGGGAAGCACCAGGAAGAGGTTTGAATTTAGATGGGATAGCATTATATATTTTCATGAATTTGTGAGAGAATTCTTGGACATACACTCTCTTCCCTCCTCATGGAATAGAGTTGGGGAAAGCAACTCCTGGGGTCCTTCCTTTATCCCCATATTTCTTTAAAGGAATCTTCAAAATCCTGATAGTCCAGGATGGAGCTGTTTGGAGGGAGTATATAGTTGGATGATGTAGGCTCTTGGAGTTATGTAATGTGGCAGGGTAAGGTTGCAACAACAAATGGTCCTTTGATCGTAGAGTTAAATGCATCCCATTTTGGGGAAGGAAGAGGGCACCATATTGGACAGGGACTAGGGGTCCCTGTCTAAGGGCTCAGAAAAGGGCACACGGTTAGCAAAAACCTAACGAACCTTGTATAGATGATTATTTTCCTCGTGGGGGTTAGATGAATGGTTTAGGTTAGAATCATATGTGCAAATCCAAGGGGATTTCTCAGTCCTTAAAGAAGGATATCCATGGGTGGACCTAGGGTCTTGTCATGAGCACGACATATATAGGAAAATTGTTTTGTCCAAACTAGGAAAATATAGGAAAAGCTGTGCCAGGAAGGACAAGATGTCTTGGAGAAAAAAAAGCCAAGTACCTCATTCTTCACCATGAACTTGCATGATTTTCTATATTGGGATTATTGTCCCTAGATGAGTCTCCATGGAACTTATGAATATATTTGCAGCTTCTGGGTGGTCGGTGTTCCTAGTGGAGTCTCCTTCAAAGGATTTAAGTGGAGTCACCAGAGAATATACAATCGATATGTGTTTAGTAACAGATGCTGAACCAGGTCGTAGAACTAAGAAATGCCTTTTTTCCTAAGGATGATTTTCTCTTTTGCTCCCTGGCAATAGTGTAAAGATGTTAGCACCCTGTAATTTTCCTATGGTTGCAGTAGGAAGTCATGGGGGTAACCATTTCAACCAAAATTTAGACTGTACTCTAGCCAATACAGTCAGATAGGGCTCTCTCTTGTTAGAGAAACATTCACATATACATATGGATTTAATCAAGCATACATAAGGATAGATTTCTTCTGGTAATAAAGTGGTGTGTAAATTAAATATTGAAATACAAACAAATAATAAACCATTGGGCGATGGAGTCACAGTCTGAAATGTTTAAGGACATTACAACATATAATGAAAATGGGGTTCACTTATATATTATTAGGAAAAGTAAGTGCAACATTCAGTCAAATATCTTTAAGTGGTGGTAGTAGAAAGGGAAAAAAATCTCGGCACGACAAGGGGCACCTATCGACAGATGAAACCCTTGCAACACCTTTAGCAGAATCACAAAATGAGAGAAATAGCAGAGATGGAGATATAATTGTGGGTGAATTCCATAAAAACCATTACAAACACATTAACAAATGCTACATCTGATGAAAAGAGTGCTTAAAGAAATGAATTCTTCTAGAACAACTAGAAATCATTTTTTCAAAAAATAACATACATGAAAATGGCATAACAAAGAACACAAACTAAACACAGACACCGTGATGAATCTCATAACTGTCGAGACATATTTTCATTACTACTCCCATAAATTTTTGCAGAGCTACAATACCAGTGTTGAGACCTCAAAAAATGAAATTCAATCCAACCCCTATCCTCCTCTGCAGAGGCTATATTTGTAATGTCAATTACCCCTGGGGTATGTCCTAGAACATACTAGCAAAATCGGTTACAAAATGAGGATCAAATCTTGAATCATCATAGCAAATCCTAAAAGACTACCTAAGGTTGCCGATTTGCCATGATTTTCTACCAAAATAGGAAATAAGAAGTGATGGACATGTTGGTTCAAATACACTGCAGCGTCTGGATGAAGGCATGCTTGGTTTAACAATGACGCTTCTATAATGATTTATCCCTTTTGTGCATGACCTTCCCCTCGTTGTACTGACTGAACCGGATCCATAACCTATTCTTCTCCTAACCTCTTTGTTCATTTCATGCTCAATGCCATGCTCTTCTCCCGTTCCCAACTGGTGTAAAGGCTCATGACCCTTTCGTGTTTGGCTCCCCGTCTGATACTTCTGTCCCCTAGAAGTTCCTTCATGTGGGGAGGCCTAGGAGGACCGTGCATTTTTTGAAGTAACAATCCCTTGATGGGCTTGTCATTATTTCACTTATGTTTCTCTAGGGAGAAGGTTCCTTCTGTCGGGCATAACTGTGTGTCACCTCCTCGGACTCATCATCACCCTAGATAAAGTTGGCAACTGGAATTCACAAAGATGATGACGAAGGCCTTTGATTTGGCCTCCTATCATACAAGCATACGCTCTGACCGACCGATCCTAGAAACAGAGTCTACACATTGTGATTATGGAGACAATGACCACGTACGGAGACTCTAGCGAGACACCCATCTGACTAGAGACCCTAGACACTCCTTCTGCAAGGGGGTTTCATTTTATTGGGACAACATTGTCCTAACCAGCCTCAGAAGGTCGTTCTAATGTGATGAACATATTTCCATCGACCGTACTAGTGCTGTAACACTTCTCTAATGTAATGAACATCTTTACCATGATGGTTGGAGATCTCTTAGCATGAAAACCCATGGAAAGCAGGATTCCTCTAACACCCGGGTTTTGACCCCATTTGTATTAAAAATGTATATGATGTATATATTGTACTTAATCATGGTGAGGAGTTAAAGGAAAAATCCCCACCATCGATTTAGCATTTCATGTTTTGGTGATTAAAATCGATGCTGATGGTATTTCATGCTAGCCAGGCACATTATAAATTTTGGACATCATGTAAATATGCAATTTAATTAAACATACCCACAACCAGCTATTTCAATGCAACATTAAAGAGATGGGGGCATGATTTTCTAATGATAAGGGGGGGGGGGGGGGATTCAAAACTTTGAGCCAATGGGGAAAACCCATCAAGATGTCAGCCACCTTTCTTGTATTATTCAACCAATCATTTATTTCTTCCATAAATTGGTTGAGGTAGTTATTGCATGGGGATGTGAAGAGTATGGCAGTCCAAATTTGAATTGGTGAAGCCATCAATTTTTAGGAAACATGATTTTGACTTATGGGGCAAGTTAACACCCAAAAATGCATGCCCATTCTATTGTTCACCCACGTCCTCCATTTCCTCACGCAGTGGAAGCTTGGAGAGCTCTCTCCTTCACTTTTTTTTTTGTCTACCAATGCGTTTTCCCTCAGGTGGGCAACAGTTTTCTTAATTTTTCCCCATGGCCGGGAACTTATTTTGGTAATGCTCAATGTTGGGCTCTTTCATTCATGAATGGCTATCGTTTTCCTCATTGTGCATGCCCATGAAATATGTTTTGGTGCTATGGAGTGAATGGCCAATAAAGTATTATGATTTTGGGGTTTGTAGTAGTCAATTTGGTTCATGTAATGCCCATAATTGTTGCTGAATTCAAATTGCTCATTCTGGGTTGTTTTTCCCCATTTTACAAATCCATTTTTGGTTTCAAAACATTTTTCCTCAAACTAGAATTTCATATCTTCCTGTGTGCGCATCTTTTTCCTTGGTCTGAACTAGTTTGGAGTGGAACTAGGTTTGAATTAGCTTGATAAACCTAGTATAGAATGGAACCTCACACCCATATCAAAGGGGGCTGGTTTTCTTCTTTGCACACCCTAAAGAGCAGTAGGAGGGAAGGAATAGCCTGAGAGACTGCATAGTAGAAAAGGGGATGCTTCCTTGTGTTGGGAATGTAGATGTTTTATAAGCCAAAACAAATTTGGTACAGGTGTCCATAGCTCTATGGTTGAGCTCACTAGCTTAGCAGTTCAACCTTTCCAGCTCCTTGGCATCCTGGTAAACTTAAAATTATTTTTGGCTTGGATGAATTTTGTTATGTCCTTGGATATGTGTGAGCATGATGTAGTTACCTTATTCCTCATGGGAATCATGCCCAGCTCGAGGGTGGCAGTGTTGTTGAGAGATTGATGAGCACACTGGCCTATGGTTAGGTGGAATGTTGCAGTGACGTAGCTAGTTGCGGGACAAGCTTCTTTCAAGATAAGTATTTCTTGTGTGTAATCTATGGAACTGTATTATTTTTAATGAATTATGATGAACGTCTTGAATTCTTTGATGAATGGATTTTCTTCCACTATATATTGCATGTTTTATAGATTTGAGTATTTTTTTAAGTTCAATGCATTTTATATTACGTTATAGGGATTATATTTCCCATATTTGTTAGCAGCAATGTCACATCCTCTCTTTGGTAAAGGGGTGGGGAAGTGACATTGTGGTATCAGAGCTCATGTTGTAGATTTGGGCCTCAATGGGCCATGAAGAGCAATGGATAGAGCTAGGAATTACTGCCTGTTTAGGAAAGGGCAGCATAATTTTTCTTTTAAATTTCTAAGTGTTGGGATGTTGGTTGTGTCAGCTGAGTTTTCCAAGTTTAGATGACACATGTCAGTTGAGTTAGCTGATTCGAGCCAATGAAGGTCGGAGCGACTGTTTCGGCTTCATTGGATGAGTTGAGCCGATGAAGAAAAAGACAGAAAAAATTCCAAAATTTGCACATCGGTCAAACCAACTGAGTTTCGTTGATGAATGTTGGGTGAACTGGTGGATTTTATATTATGTATATCAGTTTGAAATGATGAGTGGAGCTAATGAGAAGGAGAAGAATACAAATTTTCAAAAAAATTTCTAGGTGTTGAAAATCGGCCAAACTTGGCAAGTTTTGTTGGTACGTCAGTTGTGTTGGCTGAGTTTTTCCCACACACATCAGAAAGAATTCATTAGTTTCGCCGATGACACAGACAAGATGGAAACAATTTCAAATTTTTTGTAAGTATGGACATGTCACAAAAAAATTGGGAGTTTTTCCAATGCATTTCGAGCGTGAAAGGCGAGTTTCACCAATGTGCGTCGGGAAAAAAAGTTGAGTTTTTCCAATGCCGAGGGAAGAAAGAAAAAAAAAATTCCAAGTGTCGAAAATTCTCCTGTTGGCAATAAAAGGCAAGTTTTTTCCGATACGTCAGGTGAACTCGACGCATTCTGCCGACACATCCGAAGGAAATGACAAGTTTTTTCAATCAAAATAAATGGGCAAGTTTTTCAATGTATCAGAAACAAAATTGCAGATTTTTCTAACACTTTGAGAGCCAAGGCAGAGTTTGCCAATCAGAAGGAAATGATGATTTGAGCTGGCATGTCGAAAAACTTTGGTGAGTTTGTTGATCGGATGAAAAATTTGAGTTCGACCGTAATAGATAATTTTAGAAGGTTTTTCAGTGGGATTTTAGGGGCCAAAAAGATGAAAAATGGCAAGGTCCCTTGACCCCCGTTGTCCCCTATTGCAAAGGAAAGTTTCCTATGGCTAGGGTTTAAGAGGCCATGAACGTCTTGGGGTTGAAAGAGAGATGCATATGGTTCTACAAGTATATATAAATAAGATTTAGAGATTAGAATGGTTCATACCTTAGTCAAACGAAGGTTGATCCAAGCATCCCTTCAATCCTCTTCTTGCTCCTCTTGCTCCAAGAGACCTGCAAAACGAATTATACCTTCCTCAAACCAACATGACCACATATAAAGAAATGATAATCAAATAAACATGAAATAATGATCTAACTAACATCATCATATGATCATAAATAGAGATTCAATCACACATTGAACAAATATTTTGGAAGAAGAAGGACATCACATCTTTATTAATATTGAAAACAAGTACAAGTATACCTTTTCTTCAAGTTACGCACCTCACGAAACCTTGACCTGGTTCTGCTGCTTCTCTTCTCCAAGGAAATCAGCCTCCATGCTCTGCAACATAAGGAGAGAGCTTCTAGGGCAAAGGTGTGGTGAAAGAGAGCTCCAACTCCACCAGCATGACAACGCAAAGATTCAAGTCTCCTCTCATGGACCTCCCTACCTCTATTTATTTTATTTATGAAGAGTTATGGTTGAATAACAAGTAGTTATAACTGAAGGAGTCAGTTGCATAACTACCCAAACTACCTAAATTACCCAAATTTCAAAATATGTATTTTTTGACATTTTTTGGAGTCGTACGCGGGTATTATATATAGAAAGTCGTGTACGTATACGGGTTTCCTTAAGGAAAATCGCGTACACATAAAAAAACTAATCTTTTGGGTAATTTTGGGAATTCTTAGAATTTGGTGTCTAGTTGAAAGTTTTAGCTAACAGAAATATCTTTCCAACGGTGTAGAGATGATGTGAAATGGAGTTACAGAACTCAAGATATGGATCCTTCAAGTTAGGTGTTTTTTCAGTGACTTTCATGAAGTGTCGACATGTGACGGAATCATGGGAAAGTGGACACAAGAAGAGATATGTCATTTTGAGCTATAATAGATTCCCCCTAATGTATGAGGTTAGAGGGGAAGACGATAGCTGAAATGCATTATAAAGGAAACAACTGAGTATGGAGAGAGCAGAGAATCCAAGATCGAAAGGCTCGAACAAAGGTACCTGAAAGAGAGATAAATGTCAGACAAAACTAATCTCTGGGATATACAAATCATCACCATAAAGAAACAGGAAGATCCAACACATGTATAATTGATGAAACTATCATGGTCACTCAATATGCAAAAAGACGCCATATCAAATCTAAAGGAGTCATGGCCACAAATGAACAAGGTGGATCCATGCTCAACAATTGATCATGGCAACAAAAATACAAGGTGGATCTATGTCTCAGCAAAATGTCATATAAAATGTAACAAGGTCTCGCTCAACTCAAGCAATAGCAAAACATGACAATGCTACTGTCAACCCAAGGTCTTCAATCTAAACTGCCCAAAAGGTACAAATCCTAACCATGCAAATAAAGGAGTTGAAGTCAAACATGGAGGAAACCGTTTGATTACTGGTCAATAATGAGAACCATTAACAAACAAAAAGGAAACCACCCTTAATGAAAATGGTCCCCATGGTACCTAGTACATTCTAGCAAGTGTGAATACAAGGACTTGAAGTCGAACACTTGAAGAATCCATTGAGTAGGAGACAATAAGGTATTCCCAGTACCCAATAGCGATGGAAATTTCCACTGATGATTGCAATCCCCAAGGTACTTTCATAAAACTCTAAATCTCATCCGAGAGCAAGATGTGTTGCAGTCAATAGGAAGAGATCCATTGGAAGGAAGGCATTAAGGAATCCTTCATCATCCGACACGAGGTAAGTCAAAGACTAATTGGATCTGGAATTGGTACTGAATTTCACGACAAGAAATGTTGAAGACATGATGTAATGAAACTAATACCATGGAATGGTCGACACAAAAGGTCAAGGAACCTACATAATGGTCGACAAAGGTTTAATCCTTGAATAGTGAGCACGACACAAAAGTGACTTAGGTAGCTTTTGACACAAAAAGACCAATGAAAAAAATATGCAATGTAAGAGATATTGACAGATTCCCCATATAATTGGAAAAAAGACCAACTAGAGGAGTAAGAAACTCTGAATCGGGATAATGCCAAAATACTAGGACCCAAATATTGATAGACTCAAAACTGGTGCTTTGTTCAAAGAAACAAGACTTGCTGCCATGATGTAAAAAACATGTGAATGAACTTCCCTTCACTTCTTTCTTCTAAAGGTTTAATGAGTCCAAGAAAGCAAACTTGAGACCATATTCATTTTTGGCAAGCTTGAAGAAAAGACAAAAGAATGCTTGATAAAGCACTGATTTGTGGATTTTACAATCTGAAACTAGTAAATTCTCAACTATGTTTTCATAGTTTAGAGATTCTAAAAATTCTAAAGAAGACTCCAAGGGGGGAATGTTTTCATCCAATTTAGTCTCCTGAGGCCGGAAAAGTATAAAACAAACCAAATAAGAAATCTCTTAGCTTCCGAAGAAGTAAGACGCACCTTTTTCATATTTAGTGAGGAAGGTCCGAAAAAGGTTAAATTACCACCTACCCAACACTCTTTCAAAAGCAGCATATAGCCCGAGTTTTACAAGTGTGAAGGAAGGCAAGATCACTCGGAAAGATCCATTTGAGTACGAAAAATGGGGCTTACAACAATAAACTTGATGCTTTGTTCTTTAGGTTTTAAAAAGCATGACAAAGACAGAAAGTAAACTCAGAATCTTTTTCGTGTTGAGGTCCAGAGCATGAAAAAGAGAAAACTAATCTCATACCAGGGGTTCCTCTTCCGTAAGTTTAGTCCCTCAGGTCAAGAAAAGTGATAAATCTATTCCTGAGAATACTCTTCTCAATTTCGAAGAAAAGAGAGTGTTCCTTTCTTGTATTATTCCACATGGTCTGAGAAAGAGATAACATACCACCAATGTGGATGCCCATTCACATATTCTTAACGAGCCTGAATGGACAAGTTTACTCGGTAGTCAAGTCTATTTTGAGGAGTCATACCTAGGCCTAAAGAAACTCAATATACTTCCTATGAAGTTTTAACGAGTCAGGAAAAGTCAACTCATGGCCTCCTTAGTGTTTTTAACAAGCTCAAAGGAGAGCAGAAAGAATGCTCTAAATGTGAGGAGACGGGTGTCAGAGGCAAGAGAAACTAGTTCCAAGCGCGAGGAACAAACATATGCATAATCCAAGAAACATGAGCAAGGTAAAAGACACTCGGGGAACATCTCCTCAAGGTAAAAGGTGTCAATCTACAAAAGAAAAATTATACAAGGCTTAGCGACGATGAAAACAAAGATGAGGGCTTATACAATGAGCTAAAAGCATGGAAGCCAGCATCAGGCTCATAAGCATGAGCAAGGCACATGAAAATGTAGTTATAGTTTGAATAATAATACAAGGCCAGTAAATAGTTGTGAATCCAACTAATGATCCTGTCTCTAATAAACAACAACATTAGGATCACATTCAGAAGAAAAGATGTAATGCATGTCACTTTGGCAGAAACACATGTGACTTTGCTATCTTCTACAAAAGGGTAAGTCAAGGTAGAATCGACTGAAGAATATTCTATAGCACCAAGGCTCGAGGTTTTATAATTGGTCAGATAAAACTCAGAAGGAGAGAAAAAATAAACAAAGGAGATAGAGTCTGTAGGAACAAACTCAGTATCACAGGAGTTGAAAAATTCATAACAAAAATCAAACTCATCAAGATCACTGACTTGCTGATCAAAGGGAGAGTTCAAAGACTCAACAAGACCAATAGAAGGAGACCGATCAATAGAAAGATGAAGCTTATTAAGCAAGTTAGGGTTATACTTAGTCACAACTGAAACAACATCCAAGAGAATATCAGACTGTATTAAAGACTCTAGGAAGAATTCATTCGAAGGAAGGAGAACATCCGAGATAGGACACATGTCTAAACTTTCAAATGGATCGACAAAGTGGAGAGAAGGCTCCATAGTCTGTATAGGATGACTCACCTGGTCAATTGTTGGGACCAAGTCCCGAGAAGGTAAGCATGAAAACAGAGGCTGCTTCTCTATAGCAATTGAATGCAAAGGACATGAGGCCACATAGCTCACATGTGGTAGGGTAGTGTCTACAAAAACACTGGGAATTGATAAAGGAAAGACCTGGTCTCTAATTGGGCCATGAGATGGACCAAGAAAATCCAATTGATCGATAGTTACAATTTCTTCACCATGATTAAAATGCATCACATGAAAGAATGTTGACACTACAACTTGCATGGAATAGACATAATCCCATCCAAGGAACATATTGAACTCCAAGGGGTCTTCTATCACCAGGAAGTCAACTAAGACAATCTTCCCACCCAAAGTAATAGGTGTTTGAGCAAGAGTTCCCAAGGCTATGCAATTTCTTCTATCAAATGCCAGTAATTGACTAGCAATCGACACAAGGCTGGGAGATCCCATGCCTCATGAGGCACGAGCAGCCAAAATACTAGCCGAGGCTCCTTCATCAACAATGCAACGAGCAATCGTGTATGTTCAACTTTGACCTTTATTTGGAAAGGTGCATCAAAAGGAAGGTGCGGGTGAACTGGGTTATCCCAATCAAAGGAAGCAATTAGAGAGCTTGGTGGGGGTTGATATGAAGCAAGTTTAGTGCTCCCTTGTTCAGTAAGTTCTAAACTGGCAAAGAAGAAACTGTGACTAGCAGACACTCCACTCTCGAAAGGAAGATTGGGATTGATTGATACTGAAATCAATTCAACCGCTTTGTGAATGTCACTCTCTAAAGGGAGAGTGGGATTGACCAAAGATGACATTGGTTCAATCACATCAGGATCACTCTCCGAAATAAGAGTGGGATCGACCAAAGCTGAGACTGGTTCGAGCACTTGATCAACCAAAGGTTGAGTAGGTCATTGAGAAACTATAGGTTGTTTAGGAGAAGGAAATTCTTGAGTCTCGGATCACACTCTTTGCACCTCTGCGATAGTAGGGAACTGATAGGGATTGACCAAAGATGATCTCCCTCACATAACTTACAAGGTAACTTAAGTTTTCACTTAGAACGACCAGTTTTCTCAACGGTGTCAACATGACTAGTAGTGGTGACTATTTTCTCTTAGCATGACCTACAGAGGCTGACATTTTCCCCCCAGCATGACCACCAGAGGCTGGGTGACTGAGTCCAACCTGACTAAGAGAGGCTGGTTGTTGAAAAACTTCAGAATGTTCAAAAATGGGATGACAATGAAACAAAACTCTTTGCACCTTCATGATAGAATGGCATTTATAAGTAAGGTGGTCTCCCTCACAAATATTAAAAGGAAACTTGGGCTTATGTTTTGAATGGGTAGTATGTTCAACAATGTCAACATGACTCACAATGGTCGATGGATTTTCTTCAGCATGAACCACAGAGGCCGAGAGACTACCCCCAGCATGAATCATAGAGGCTGAAAGATTAGGTCCAACATGACCTGTAGAGGTTGGATGGGCACCACCAGCATGAACTATTGAGGTTGAATGGTTAGGATCAACATGCTTTGTAGCAGTTGTGTGTGTGCCCCTAGGATGAACCATAGAGGCTAGGTGGATGGATCCAACATGACTTGCATAGGTTGGATGGGGAGGTTCAACTTGAACATCAAAGGTTGAAAAAGTGCCCTCAACATGAACTACAGAAGCCGAGTCACTGGATCCAATGTGACCCGGAAAGGTTGGAAGGATCCCACCAGCATGATCAACATAGGCTAGATGGTGAAGATCAACTTGAATTGCATAGGTTGAGTGCTTAGATGTAACATGACCTGTAGAGGTTGGATAAGTTCCCACAGCATGAACTACAGAGGCTGGTTAGTGAGGTTCAACTTGACCTGTAGAGGTTGAACGGGTGCCCCATTTCTTATGTGTCTTCCTCCTATTCCTCCTTCTTTCACTCCTTTTAGACTGTCGTTTACTAGTATCAGTACATTCACTGCATGAGGTAGAAGGAGAAGGATAATCAGCTATAGGTGAAGAGGAAGCCATGTTTTGATGCCCTTGATATAAGGAGCTTACTTGAGAAGCGTCATGAGCATTCAGGGTAGTTGCAATGGAAAACAACCACACCGGTAACCATCAAAGGAACACCAACATTCCCCATGAGAGGAATAGTACAAGGAGTTCCTTGCAAGGGGATCTCTTGGTTGGTGTTCAAAGGGGTGTTAGCCATAGTTTCAAATAAGGATACAAAGTTTGAGGTCGACAGAAAACCAAAAGTTCAAAGCATACACCCGAAGGCAAGCTAAGTACAGACAAACCACACAGCACTCACTAAAAATTCCTAAGGCCAAACAGACAAACAGGTATAAGAAATGCTTTCCAGAAGAAATATTATAGACAGTTACTTGGCGTCCCTATAAATGTTCTTAGGGACAAGTAGAGGAATCATCCACCGCCCTCCAACACCTTCTATCGGGGTTACCTTCCAAACCTGTCCAAGGTCAACCAGAAATAGCCTTCTGGTGTACCTCTGTATGAACCCTAGATGTCAAAGAGACTAAAGGATACCTTAACTATATTGGAAGTCTAGGGGGATGATTGCAAGCCTGGTTCATATGCATGGGTAGGGTAGAAAATTCCCAAACCTTGTCTAAGACAGAATCCCTATATGCGCAAAAACCCTAGTCTACGCTTTGATTAGGAATCGAAGGGTTATCTCCTCAGTCCAAGACTCCAAGTGGCCTCGTGCTTAACTCCCATTTGAGAGGAGCTTCCCAGATACAATCAACATAGAAAAGGGTTTACCTAGTGATTGGCTAGCTACTTCTAAAATTTTAACACTTGTGGATATTTTAAACTCCCTATCCCACAAGTCTAGCCTGAGCTAGTTGGTGCATGACCCTATAAAATAAAACTTACTAATAATTTTTGAATTATATCATTTATTTTAATAGGCTGTTTTTAGTTAAAGGGTAAATGGCATGAAACTTATGTGGTATTTTGACTCAAAGTTTAAACAAAATGTGTTAGGATATTTAGACACTTAGGAGTTAGTTAAGAAGAACTTGTGTAATATATCAGTTAGGTAAAAGTGTGTTTCTTTAGTATGCATTTGTAAATATTCTAATCCGACGGTCATGATATGTTATAGACATAGAGTGATCCAACGGTTCAAATTATCTTAAATCATACCTACCATTGATCTATGGCTTAACACCTGATTGGTCTATGATCTCTATTTAAGAAGCATAGAGGGTCCTTGGCTAGTTGATCAATTATGAGAAGCTCATGTAACTTTCTTTCTTTTGCATAATAAATTGCTCTAAGTACCTATTTGGCTAGGGCCATGGACCATTTCCCTCTCAAGGGTTTTAACCACATGACAAGCATTGGTGTGTTGATCTATGATCTATTTGTGTAAAGTGGTTTCTCAAGGTGTTCAATATTTCTGGATTACCATGTGTACCCGAATATGGTATCATAGCTTTTATGAAGAGCCGCTTTTGGTTTTGATCAATATCTGGAATCGGTGTTGTCGAAACTTTGAAAGGGTTTCTGGTTATAGATTTTATATGCATTTGTAGCCTATGGGGGTTGTTCCATTGCATCCAGAGCACCGTTTCCATTGGGAAATAGGTTTCATTTCACCGAAAACCTTTTCCATTTGCTCCAGAAACACCCATTTCGACAAATCTGAAGGTATAATGTTATAGTGACGAATTTGTTTTTTGTAAGTCTCTCATATTTTATCAGTTTATTATTAGATACATTTTGTTCTAGTATCAAACTATTGCCTTCCCTGACTGCATATGCTCTTTGTTGTGCACCTTGTGTGATCGCGGTGAATCAAAAACAGTAAGGGAATTTTTTTTTCTTATCTTCTTGGCTACGTATGCTCTTTGCCGTGCACTTTGTGCGATCATGGCAAATCAGAAACAATGAGAAAACTTGAAAATGTAGACTTTCTGGGTAAGCTAACCAAGATCTAACCCCATTGTGTGGAAAAGTTTTTTTTTTTTTTTTTTTTTTTTTGTGAGTTGCAGGAAAAAAAAGCAAGCACAGTGAACGAGAGAGAAAAGTTTAAAAAAAGCCCCCTTCCTCTTTCCATTATTTTACATACCTTTTAAACTTAGCTCACTTGGTCCAAAGGTGCTTTATTACTTAATATGTCTCGAGTTCAAGTCTTATTAAGCTACTTTTTAGTGCATGCAATTTCTATTTTCAAGTTACTTTTTTGTAAAAGTGCATCTCACATAAATAAAATATAGAAGTGAGTCACTTAAGTCTTTTAATTTATTGCCACACTATTTAAAAGTCATATTATTGTAAAAGTGAACATCACTTATTCTACAAAAGTGATTCACTTCAAAGAAACTTTATTGTAAAAGTGATTATCAAAGGTTGATCTTGGGAAGAGGGGGCTTCTTTTTTTAGTTGGTCAAGTTAATATCTACCACATCACTATTGGGGACATCTTCAACTTTTTCTTTGATCAAGCATAACTTCATCATCCAGAATCAGTTTTAAGTGCCGTTTTTTTTTAAACTGCATAATTTTTTGAGCTATTTGCATCCAGATAGTTATTTTATGTTATTTCATCCATTATTTTCTAGTATGGACACCCCTTGTGATATTTTACTTACAAGTTCTAACTATTTCTCATGGAAATATCGTATGGAGGATGTTCTGTGAAGTAGGGGACTTTTCAGGAAAACCTTAGGGAAAGAAACAGAATCCACTAATGATGATAAGAAAATTACATGGAAAAATAGATGTGATGAAGCTCATGGATTTATTGGGATGTCAATCTCTACTAATTTGCGATTCCACATATCTGGAATTGATGAACCTAATCTCGCTTGGGAAAAGTTGGAATCTGTGTTTGGTAAACATAATGAAATTTGGGGTCATCAACTTGAGAATGAGTTGCTTTCTTTGAATCCAAATAATTTTTCATGCATTCCAGACTATTTATCTAAGTATAAAACTCTTAGACTATTATGTGCAGAATGAAAGATTAAGAAAGAAGACAAACAATGTATTTATAATATTCTTTCAAAACTGAGACCTGCATATTCTGTTTTTGTATCTACATTATACTCCATGAAAGAATCCTTGACTACGGCTAGCTATCAAGAGCCTAACATTGAATATTTTTGTGATTCCTTAATTAGAGAGAAAGATAAGCTCATTCATCTTGGAATAAATAACAATGCAGATACATCTGGGAAAGCCTTATTGTCCCAACAGAAAGAAAAGTCCAATCCTCCCAAGAAACATAATTTTCCCAATAATAAGCAAAACAACAAGGGTCCCAAACCTTCTCAGTCAGCTCCTCCTTTAAAAAATGACAAAGGATCCAAGCAAAAAGGAAAGAAGACTGAGCGTCATTGCAATTTTTGTGGGAAAGATAATCATGATGAATCTAAGTGTTTTAAGAAGATGGCATCCTTGGAAGTAGCAATGAAGAAACACCACATTAGCTTAGATTCGTCTTCAGAATCTACGTCTCATGGACATGCACTTTGTGCTTCTGGTTACTCTTATACTGCATCTTATTCTTCTACTTCAATTGAATGGCTCATTGATTTTGGAGCATCTTATCATATGGCTAAGGATAAATCCATATTTTCTACTATGCATGAATATAACACCAAAAAAATATTTGTTGGTGATGATAGATCTCTAAGTGTTGTAGGATCTGGAATAGTTCCAGTAGAAAATGGTCATTTCAGTGATGTACTATGTGTTCCAAAAATTTCTTGCAATTTGTTATCAGTCTATCAAATTACTGATTCAGGTGAAGGTAAAACTATGACGTTTACACCTCACCAAGTTGTAATCAAGGATTTTAAAAATCCTCAAAATGTACTTGCTACTGAAATTGTTGATGATATTACGAGGTTGTACAAATTTAACAACTTTGGGTCATCACCTTTTCCTTTATTTTTTGTTGCTCATAGTGGTAACTTGAGCAAACTTTGGCATGAGCAATTTTGTCACTTAAATTATCGCTCATTGCAACAACTATGTAAAGACAATATGGTGACTATTCTTCCACTGGTATCTTGCAAGGATGGTGTTTGTTCTAGTTGTGTACTCGGAAAACATCATCGGGACAGTTTTAACAAACGTGCCTCTTGGCACGCGTCAGTTCCCTTGGAGCTTGTGCACAGTGACTTGTGTGGACCTCTTCCATTTGCTTCCTTTTCTGGTTTCAAATATTTCTTAACTTTCATTGATGACTACTCCAAACACACTTGGGTTTACTTCCTAAAACTCAAGAGCGAAGTGTTTAACATGTTCTTGGCCTACAAGGCCCTTGTTGAAAAACAATCTGGTCATCAAATTATTAAGTTAAGATCTGACAATGGAGGAGAATATGTTAACAACAAGTTCACTATTTTTTACACTGGAAAAGGAATCCAAGAACAGCACACTATTCCATATACACCACAAAAAAATGGTGTAGCTGAAAGGAAGAACCGCACTTTAAAAGAAATGGTTAATCGTATGATCCAATCTAAGGGACTAAGTCTTCAATATTGGGTTGAGGCCATAAATTGTGCAAATTACATAGTTAATCGCACACCCACTAAAGTTTTACGAGGTATAACATCGGAAGAAGCATGGAGTAAAATTAAACCAGATGTAAGTCACTTTCATGTGTTTGGTTGTGAAGCACGGGCTCACATTCCGGATGAAATACGGAAAGCATTACAGCCTAAAAGTGAAAAGTGCATATTTGTTGGATATTCTAAAGATGTAAAAAGTTATAGACTTATTCAGCCCCATTCAGATGATATAATCATTAGAAGAGATGTTAAGTTTGATGAAAATATCTTGGCCTGCGAACCTAACTTGGAGGGTGTGCCATCTTTGTCATGCGAGTCTGATTCAACGATTGTGCCTTCTTCTTCTTCTTCTTCCAGCTTCCTTGATAGGTTTCCAACTCCAGTTTCTGATGATGACAGTGAGGATGAAAATCCACCTTCTCCTGCCCATGTTCCTCCAATTGCACCAGCACCAATACTTTTTCGGTGGGTCCATTCAACATGTGAAGCAGCTGGTGATCTTGTCGGTGATCCTAGAGATCAACGACGATCACGTTCTCAGTTTCAGTGAGCCTCTTCTCTTTTGGCTGAAGTTTCTGAGAATCATGATCTAGAAACTTTTGCAGAAGCTTCAGGAAATCCAGATTGGGATGCAGCTATGGATGAAGAATATCGTTCCTTAATGGCGAACAATACTTGGGATCTTGTTCCTCTTCCAAAAGGAAGAAAACTTGTCAGATGTAAATTGGTTTACAGAACTAAGTATGCATCAGATGGAAGTGTTGAAAGACTTAAGGCAAATTTAGTTGCCAAAGGTTTTTCCCAAGTAGAAGGGATTGACTACAAAGAAACCTTTGCCCCTGTAGCAAAAATGAACTCCATCTACCTTGTTATTTCCCTTGTAGCCTATTGCCTCCTTTCACACACCTAGGTCACGTGGCAGAAATCTTCAAGCCACTCGGTGTGTCCATGGGGGCAAGTCTCGAGTCAAGGCTATCACCTTGTTCTTGACTCCTCCATTTAGGCTCAAATCCTAATGAAGCCAAGGGGGTAGACCCTATTAAGTTACTAAGGCTAATTACTTAGTATGGTGATGTTAAACTGAATGAATTACTTAGGAGTTTGAAATTTAACCATAAACAACCANTTGGTATGTTTTAGGTTAATGTGAAATATGAGTTGATTAAAATTAGGTGAACGGGTGGACTCTAGATATACCCAAGAGTACTTGGAGTATGTTCAAAACTAAACCCTCGCGGCTACCCACAAGGAATATGTGGGCTGAATGGAGTTTCTAGGGCTATTGTTCATAACACACCCATTAGGGTGTGAAAGAGATCGGCGCCCCGATGTCACTTTTCAGGAGTTCCTACTTCCTTTGGGTATTTTTCCACTGCAATGGTTTGATCTAGGTGTTGGATTTTCACCTGATGGTTTGTCAATTTGGGAGAGTGAATCCTAATTATAATAATCACTCAAGTGCTTCTGATATAGCTTGACTGATTGAATGAACCGTATCCAAGTGTAGAGCATACACACCGGAGTATTGTCAATTTTAGTAAATTTTGAGATGGATGTTCTTGTTAAAAAGAAAACCCTCCAGGAACCTCTTTCAGTCTAAGTGGACCTCAATCGGGGAATAAAAGAGGGGTTGATTTTATTATGGTTACTGAAACAAATGATGATAGCAAATGAAATATAAAAATATAAGCAAACCACAATTTTCTAATTAGACTACCACGAACATTTCTTCACCTTTCGGCTCAAAAGGAGGCTCGTGGGGTAAGTATTAAAGTTACTTTGAAACCAATAGAAATGGAATATGGAAAAGATTTTAAATCAAAGTATACTACCCTGTAGATTATTACTACGCTAGATTCAAAAAAGATGAACGAAAAGCAAAAAATGACACGGACGCAAATCCCCTAGGGGGGATGGGGAATGGGCTCGAAAGAGCATACTCAGAACTATTTTTATTTCCAGTGGTTACAATATCATAAAATTGATATGTTTCCTCTTTATTCTTATACATAATGAAACCAAGATCTTACAAAGTGCAAAAATTCAAGATTTCAGTCAAAAAGGGAGACCCCTGGGGGGATTCAGAAGGCCCAAAAGTCACTTTCGAGCATCAGCTCCTCCTCTTTTCTGTTATACCTGATAAAAAACAGCAATATTATTCGACTGAAATATGCTCAAAATCACTCTGAAAGTACCTTTGGTTCAGCTTACTTTTAACCCAAAAAAAGCTAAGTTAAAACTAGTTAAAAAAGGTAAAAAGGGAACCAAGGAAAGCAAGCTTTCCTTGGGATCTTGGATTTCCTTTTGGGAAGCCAGTATTATGTGCACTGATTTCTATATTTATCTTTTATAACAGAAAAAAAAATCTAATGCATGCAAGATACAAATTCTCTTTTAAAATTCCATGCAAAAAGGACGATTTCCTTAAAGCTAGATCTAGAATGCTTATGAAACCTTTTAAGAACAAGATCTAGATTATGGGATTTAAGGAGATAGATCTATGTTAAATTTACTTTAAGATAATATATATAAACAATATCAAAGCTGTGAATAAAGTAACGAGGTAAAAAAATTGATTTTGAAGGAGGAAAAGGAGAAGA
This sequence comes from Pseudotsuga menziesii, assembly GCA_001517045.1. Classification (NCBI taxonomy): domain Eukaryota; kingdom Viridiplantae; phylum Streptophyta; class Pinopsida; order Pinales; family Pinaceae; genus Pseudotsuga; species Pseudotsuga menziesii. Next base: position 98,128 of record LPNX010035334.1, read on the forward strand.
GAAGTGTTTGTTGCTGAAGCAGATCTGCAATGGAAACTTGTTAGTGGAATACAAAGGGGCAATGTCATCACAAATATTTTGGATGTACAGTGGATTCAAACTAGATCCATAGCTCATCAAATCCTTGCTACCTGAAAGCTAAACACAAAATCTTGCACGAAACCTCATGAGATATGGATATATATATATGAAAAGAGACAAGAATTACATGCAAATAAACTTATTAAACATGTATAATCTAGATATTCTAATCATATATGCTATGAGATATAAGAAAAACAAGTAACCTTACTTTCCCAACTATACTCCTATTGATTTAGCTGAATTGCTCAAGCCAGACAGGGTTCAGATGCAGAACTTGAGAGAAAAGTCAGCAACATCAATAGTTGTAAGACAATGTTTAATCCACACATATGAGAGCATTACACCATTTGGCCTCCAAATCTTTTTTATTTCAACAATCAAAAGATTACAATAGTATTACAATAGAAATCCCTTCAATCCAAATCTAACTAGCTTGGAAGAGGAGGCTTATTCTTGGATATATACAAGAACTGGGAGATCCATCCCAAGGGGGGCACAAATCCCAAGGAGACAGATCAAATCAACTGATGGAGTGTCAATCAATGAAGATCTAAAGTTGAACTGAGCTTACTCATCAACCGGGGGGCTGATTGAACTAACACATCAACCCATAAACCGACACATCATTCCATATAGCATCCAAGAGAGTCCACACATGTGGAGGAGAGAGAGAGGGCATAATTCCCCATAAAGACTGTTGAAGATCAACTCTGGATCTGATTTGATTACCTCCTTTAGTCAAGGATTTATCAGATCCAGTCAATCTGTTTCAGATCTGACTGATTTCAATCAAATTGGATGAGAAGCCACTGATCTATAATTTTGGATTTGCTCCATTATTCATCAATTTATTAATTAAAATAATCAATAATTGATTTTTGGGGATTTTTGACTTGAGTGATGGAAAATCACTCAAAACTGGGAAATAGTGGGTCCATGGGTTTACATGGTGCTCTTAGCTTGAAAATGAGCACCTACATGACTGAAACTGATTATTTGTCCCACTTTTATTACAAAATCAATTTTTCCAATTAAAATATTAAAAAATAGCCTAAGTTTTGGAAAAATTAAATTTTAATAAAAAACACTGAAAAAACAAAAAATTTGAAAAATTGAAAAAACCTAGTGGGACTTAGACATGTTCATATGACTCGACCATGATGTTTAGCATGTTTATACATTGACACATAGACTATAATAACCTCAGTAGGCCTAAATGCCAAGCCGACGACCCCAACTTTGGAGATATGGAGTGAAAAACTCAGAAATTATCAGTCGTTTATTCAACAACCAATAATAACCAAGGGAAAAAACACCCAAGGCTGATCGGATTGACAAATAAAGTCTAAGATACTGAGCCTTTTACAAACACTATCATGCTAGAACATTTATTACAATTTCCCCATGGGGTATGAACATGTGATATAGTACAACAAGCACTTCCCAGAAGTACTTCCAAAGGTCTTCCAAAGTCCGGACAAGTTATCCTTGTCCAGTTCACCAGGCTCACTTGATAAAAAACCACTAAATACAACTTAGGTGGTAACATTCTGGCTCCAACTGTGGGATGTGTGCTCGATCTGGTTTTTAAGGCAAGGAGAGGATATGAGAACACCAGAATCTCTGGTTTATATACCCTATAAAAACATCTCAACCTGAGAAGAAAAACCTTAGTAGCACAAGTTTTATAAAAAACCAAATGAAGCATTAAGCCGATTTATTTAAACAAAATAAATGTAACTAACTAAGAGAAGCAAAGTTTTATTATAGCTAAGTATAAAATAGAAATGTAGAAAGTAAATTCTCTCTTTCAGGAGCTTAATTTCCTACTCTAAGCATGATAGAAAATGGGTTAAGTGTAATCATAAATCCAATGTAACCACCTAAGCATTCTATTAACATAAAAAAAAATTCCTTGTCTTTGGTTACCAGCCAAAGTAAGGATACCTTATTCAGAAACTGCAAACCTACGTCATGATTCAGAATGGGCGGGATGGATGGGAGATCATAGGCATGAATAATTTCATAAAAATTCTTCCCCAACTTGTAAGCACTCATGCAGGTTGCTTCTATACATGATTGGATAGGACTGATATACCAATCAGAATGATGAGGTAGACTGACTACATCATCATACTAATCACCGGGCCTTATCAAATGATAACTTGTTGCACAAGCCCCAAGCAACTACAAATCATAAGGAACCTCTATATGTGAAAAATATGGTTGATACTGATATTGCACTGACTACATCACATTTGAATTTTGACAATACTCTTTCTCAATGTCTTCATTACTGATACCCTTGTGTGGCTCTACATGGTATGACTCTGAATGATCATGCAAAAATTCTGAATGCTTCTCTTCCATACTAAGGTTTTCCCATGCATCCAGATCCATGCTCCCCTCTATGTACGTATCGTAGATTGGACTTCCACAAATTTTTGAATAGACACTCCCATTGTTGGACCTATCATGGATGGGATTCTCCGTAATATTTTCACAATTTGGATTATCTATGAAATTCCAATAGTCATCACTCCCATCCATGTCATATGTGTGGGACTCTTCATCCATGGCATCATGCTCCTGCCTATCCATGTCTTCCTTGTATTCAAAACAATCTTCTTCAGATAAAATGTTACAAGGCAATAAAATTTCCAAACCTTCATCAACATGAGGAGAACAAGGTCTAATGTCACCACACACGGTACTGATCTTATCATAGGTTTCTTTATAGGCTTCTGTTGAGAAATCATGAAGAGGATCTTCAATATTATCTTCAATCAAGAAAAAATTTTGGACATATTCAATGGGACCAGTTGGGATGTGTTGCTCAGTGGGTTTCTCTAGAGGACTTTCTGGAAAAATATCAGCATTGCAACACACTTGAGAATACCTCAAATCTTCAATGTTTTCATCTATGGTGACATGAGGAGAGTCTTCAACAATGTGTTCCATCATGGGCTCCTCCTGAAGCTCTTCAATAGGATCATCCTAGATTTTTCCTTCCTCATAATATTGCTATCTATTGGGAGATACCTCATTTTCTTTAATAATCTGCTTAATTACTTCCTTTCTTGAATAACTATGAGGAAACTCTTTGATGGGAGTATCATGGATTTCCTCTTCACTTAAATGTTCAAGAAGTGATTCCAAGTTGTTGGAATATAATCCGTTGGGATTATATTTTGTAAATAAATAAAGGAAAATGAATAGTTTTGTAGGAAGCTGAAAAGGCTGGTCAGAAGATGAAACTCAACTAGCATATGTAATGTATAAATAAATGATTTTGCAATGGAATAAATGAATTCGGGAGTTATTTTACCTAACAATGGTATCAGAGCACCACCTACCATAACTCCTGGCTGCATTTCAGTCCTGGCATTCTTCCCACTAGACCTCCGTTCTGACCTCTACAAATTTGTTTCAAGCTGCTTGCAATCCGCTAGTCCTGCTAGCTTGCGTGCATTCATTGTATATGCTATTCTCTTCCAGACCTGCGTTGAGCAATTAAATGGTCCAAAGATGCTATGCTTCCTCCATTTTCTGCATGGTTTTGACTGTTCAATACAAGAAGGTTTGAATTAGATTGCTATATACCTAACCCTAATTGTGCATAACCGCTTCATCTTTTCCGTTTTAAAAATGATCTCATTCTGCTGCTATGTATAGTGAAATGTTAGTTCCATTCTTACTGTGATACTATGTATAGAGTGCTCTCAATCCCGATTCCCGTATAGCTTGTTCTCTCTTTTTATAATACTCGCTTCAATCTCAACGATCGTGTGACAATCATCATATGAATATTGTTTTATGGATGTGTTCTATCAAATATTATGTGATATATGTGAGGAGTTTGCAAGTTCCATATTTGATACCATAATAATATTGTGTGCTTTGTGAGCTGCACATTTTGAGTGTGAGCTACATTCTATGGGTGAACTATGACCTTGAACTACGACCTCAATGAGAGGGACATATCCTGAGATTTGTGACTCATCTGAGGATTGAAATATGCGACCAGTAGAGATTGAAGGCGCCTTGATGTTGAATGTATATGATGAAGACTCACGAATCTTTATTTTTACGTGAATATTGAAGCCTATGCTATATTGGTGTGAGTTATTTGAATCTCAGTGACTGAAGACCATTGGTGGAGACTCACGCTTTCATCAACTGCGTGGAGGTAACAATATTTCTACTCTAATTGTTTATGACCGTTGGGCTACACAAAACCTATTTTTTGACCTAAGTTTGTGCATTAGAGATTAAGTGGGAATTCAACAAATATTTTCATGTATGAAGCGACATGTTGTATGAGTAATGTATTCTACGAATTGAAGTCATGATAGTGGAAAATATAAATCCTGTAACTACTGTGTGAAGAGTCTCCTCTTCTACAAATTGAAGTTGTGGAAGTGACCATACCCTTCATATAAAAGAAGTGCTGCAACTTCTTTTTGCTAAGCTGTAATGGATACATCCACTTGAAGACTGAAGTCGTGACCACATTCTACATGAAAGGATATTGCTGAGACTGCCTATCATGTTGACTGCATAAAGATTTGGATTTTTGAAATCTGCAAAGAGTTGGGTTGGTGTTGAATGAGCTGTAAAGTCTGAGAGTATATTTCTAATGTGCAATAACTCTACTACTGCAATAAGATCATGAAGTGTACTGCTTCAGACTGCATTGAGTTGCTGGAGATACAACCTGCCATTGAAGAAGCCAAGTCGTGCTAATACAAAACAAGCATGCTGAAAGTTATTGTTTGTTGATATATTCTTGTACTATGAAAATTTGAAATGTAGTACTCATGTAATAGCACTCTAAAGAAAATGATATAGAGTTGTTGAATTATTCTGATAAGCTGTAGAATTGTATAATAGGATGCAAAATCATTTTCTAACTTGTAAAAGACCAAGAACTCAAGTCTGTATCCTATAAATTTTCAAAGCTTTCTATAAGTTGCTAGATTCAATCACAGAAGATGCAATATATAGATTCTAAGAGAGGCAGGGGAAGAAGAAACTTCAGAGGTAGAGGAGGAAGAAACAACTCCAGCAAAAGATCAGATTTGAAGTGCAAGCGTTGTGGAAAGATTGGACACACAACATATCAGTGTTGGGCTTCGTGGGACTCCATCAAAGACAGACAAAACCAGAAGAAAGATGACAATAAGAACCAATATGCTAGTAAATCTTCAGATTCTGCTCATTGTATTGTTGCACATTGTAATATTGGTATTAATGAAATGATTTCACTTTCACCTTACACAGATTGTTGGCTACTTGATACTGGTGCAACATCACACATGACTTTTAGAAAATACTGTTTTGAAGAACTAAATGAAACAATAAATGGCATAGTTTACTTTGCAGATAAGTCAAGTCTTAAACCAAAGGGAATGGGCACCATTCGGCTGAAGATGCCTGGATTCCCTGATTTCTTGTTGAAGAATGTTCTTTATCTTCCGGAGTTGCAGAGAAGCTTGCTGTCCTTGGTCCAGATTCGATAGCAAGGCCATTCCATCCACATGTTTGATGGAATCGTAGAAATAAGAAAGTCCTCTGACAACCAAGTCATCATGACTGGATACGAAGATGGGAAACTGCTGAAGCTAAAGGGTTCATTTGCAAGGGTTCAGAACTATGCCCACCTCTCTCAGCATGGAGAAGGTAATTTTTCATCAAGTTTATTGTGGCATGCAAGATTTGGTCATCTGAATTATAATAGTCTTCATTTGTTGAGAAAGAATGGTGTATTTGGTTTTCCCACCATTCCCAAAGAGAAGAGCAAATGTGATGCATGTATATTAGGGAAACACAGTAAGCTGCCATTCCATGAATCTAATTTCAGAGCAAGTAGGAAATTAGAATTAGTGCATTTTGATTTATGTGGCCTAATGCCAACTCCTTCTGCCAATGGGAATAAGTATTTTATGACCTTTGTTGATGACTACTCAATAATGTGCCATATTTACTTATTAAAGACAAAATCAGAAGCATTTCAAACATTCAAGGACTTTCATGCATTGATAGAAAAACAAGCACAATCTAAAATTGGTACACTTCGTACTGACAATGGGAAAGAATACACTTCAAATGCTTTTGAAGATTATATTCACCAACATGGAATTGCACATCAGACTACAGTTCCTTACAATCCTCAACAAAATGATGTAGCAGAAAGAATGAACAGAACCATAATGAATATGGTATGCTCAATGATGTTCTTTAAGAATGTAAAACTAATGTTTTGGGGTGATGCAGTGAAATGTGTAGCCTATTTGAGAAACAGAAGTCCCTCAAATGCTCTTGATAACAAGACTCCACATGAAATGCGGTTTGGCCATCTCCCTTTAGTCAGGCATCTCAGAGTTTTTGGTTCCACCTGTTATGCCTTGATTCCAAAGGAGCAAAGAAACAAGCTTGGTCCTCGAATCAGAAAATGCATTTTCCTGGGGTACGAAGAAAATTCCAAGGCATACCGTCTGTATGATGAGGTAAACAAGAAGTTTGTTATTTCCAGAGATGTCATTTTTCTTGAGACTAATAAAAATGACTAGTCCATTGAGAGACAGCTTGATCGTTTGGAAAATTATCCTCATCCAAAGAAATATTCTGAAAATGAATATGAAATTCCAAACCTTGAAGGGGGGATTCCTATTCTGGATCAACCTTTGGAATTTCCATATGAAGTACCAACTCCCCCGCATGAAGAAGTTCCTGCTACTTCACCTAAAAAAGAGATTCAACTGGATGATGTGATTGAGAGACTTGGAAGACTCAACCTTGAAGGAAATGAAGCACCACCAGCTGATCAACCAGGACCATCATGGAAAATTCCTAAATGGGCCACAAAGACACTTGAAAGTGTCCATCCAGATGAATTTGGAAAAACAAGAACGAGAAGTTCAAAAAGACATGAATATGGAGGAGAAGCAAATAATTCAGGTGATGACATGGATGTATCATTTGATTGTGAATTTAATTTATCTGCTAACTTTGAACCAACTTCCTTTGAAGAAGCTTGAACTCGAGTTGAGTGGAAAGAAGATATGCAGAATGAGTATGATGCACTCATGAAGAATGGAACTTGGAAGCTGGTTGACCCTCCAGTTGGAACCAAACCAATT
>LPNX010035334.1:105964-127975 GCA_001517045.1 Pseudotsuga menziesii
GATATTTTGATGACAGGGAACAATGAGAGCTATATAACATCCATAAAGAAAGATTTGAAAAAGATCTTTGAAATGACAGATATGAGACATCTCCACTATTACTTAGGAATTGAAGTCACTCAACATCCTAAGTACANAAATTTGAAGAATCTTCTACTCGAGTTGAGTGGAAAGAAGCTATGCAGAATGAGTATGATGCACTCATGAAGAATGGAACTTGGAAGCTGGTTGACCCTCCATTTGGAACCAAACNATTGGAGAACTATTAGACAAATTTTGCATGACAGAATGCAACCCTATCTCTACTCCAATGGAACAGAAAATGAAGCTCACATCAAGTGAAGGAAAATAATTTAAAGATGCGACCAAGTATCGACAACTTGTAGGAAGACTTATCTACCTTACAACAACTAGACCAGATATTTCTTATGTTGTTGGCATACTTTCAAGGTTCATGCATAAACCTTGTGAAGGACACTGGTCAGCTGCAAAAAGAGTTCTAAGATACTTGAAGGGGACTCAAGACGTTGGACTCAAGTACTCTAAGGTGGATGACTTCAAACTTATTGGGTACTCGGACTCAGATTTTGATGGAGATAAGGAGACAGGAGTATCAACTTCTGGATACACTATGAGTCTTGGATCAGCAGCTATCTCATGAAGATCACACAAATAGTCAGTTCCGACAGATTCAAAAATAGAAGCAGAATATGTGCCTGCAGCTGAAGCAACGAAAGAAATAGTATGGCTTAGGAAGATACTTGAATATTTGCAAGAAAAACAAGAGAACTCCACTCCATTATTAATTGACAATACTTCTGCAATCAAGCTGGCTAAGAATCCCAGATTCCATGATCGAACCAAACAAATCAACACAAAGTATCATTTGATTCGACATCATGTAGAGGCCAAGACAGTCCATCTTCGACATTGTTCCACAAATGATCAAGTTGCAGACATCTTCACCAAAGCGCTTGGACGAAAAATGTTTGAAAGATTCAGAAACATGCTCGGACTTACTAACACCCCTTCAGATTAAGGGGGGGATTGTTGGAATATAATCCATGGGGATTATATTTTTTAAATAAATAAAGGAAAATGAATAGTTTTGTAGGAAGCTAAAAAGGCTGGTTGGAAGATGAAACTCAACCAACATATGTAATGTATAAATAAATGATTTTGCAATGGAATAAATGAATTTGGGAGTTATTTTACCTAACACAAGTCTTCAATACTTTGTATCATGGAAAAAGGTCCATCATATGTTTCCATGTGATACTCTATCGCAGATAGGTAGAAGGTACATATATTTTCAAGGAACTTTTTCAAACCATTCATACTACCCCTACCATCATGCCACTGCTCTAAAAACATCCAAAGGAATCTTGGAAAAGAAGTTATACATTTATTAGGAAGTCCCTGATAGAACCAAAAACAGGCCTCACCCCAAAAAGTACTAGCAAACATTCCCATCATATTGTCTTCATGAAGAATATTGGAGTCAACAATCAACTAAAGGAAATATTTGACATGCCAGATGGCCAAATCACCATAATTTCCATAAAATGTCGGAAGTCAGTTATATGCATCCCCCAAACCATTACAATAGTTAGGAAAACCCGGGATGTTTGAAAAATCGATAGGCTGAAACATTACGGTTAACTAGGCACCATATTTCTCCTTTAATTCATCCAAAATAGTATCCATTTGATATAACAATTAAACCTTGTACTGAAAAGGTGGAGCTGTGAAGTGATGAGCTTTAAAGGTTTTAACATGTGGCATGGGATCATCTACACACAAGAAAACTTCACAAGTTTATGAGATACCAGGGTCGTATACCTTCGATGGAGTCGCCATGTGAAAAAGAAAAATAAGCATTTATAAATCTTTTCACAAAAATTATTTTTTGCGTTCTTTGTAAAAATAAAAACTGAAAAAATTTAGTGGAGTCGCTAGATGAAAATTAAAGATCTACTCTAAGTATTCATTAAACAAAGCAAAAACAAAAAGGAAGAAAAAAAAAATTCGTACTCGGGAATAAAAATATTTATCCTCGGCAACGGTGCCAAAAAGTGTTGTTTCCCTTCACACACCTAGGTCACATGGCAGAAATCTTCAAGCCACTCAGTGTGTCCTTGGGGGCAAGTCTCGAGTCAAGGTTGTCACCTTGTTCTTGACTCCTCCGTTTAGGCTCAAATCCTAATGAAGCCAAGGGGGATAGACCGTATTAAGTTACTAAGGCTAATTACTTAGTATGGTGATGTTAAACTGAATGAATTACTTAGGAGTTTGAAATTTAACCATAAACAACCATAGATGAAAGATACAAAATGAGCGCACGAAAGCACAATGCTGAGACACAATATATATATATAGCAAGAAAATAACCAGTGCCTTAAAATGGAGTCAAAATAAAATCAATGTACTTGCATGTGCTTGGAGTGAATGTTTTGCAATTGCCTCTTGGTACGTTTTAAGTTAATGTGAAATATGAGTTGATTAAAATTAGGCAAAGGGATGGACTCCAGATATACCCAAGTGTACTTGGAGTATGTCCAAAACTAAAACTTCATGGCTGCCCACAAGGAATATGTGGGCTGAATGGAGTCTGTAGGGATATTGTTCATAACGCACCTATTAGGGTGTGACAGAGATCGGTGCCTCGAGGTCACTTTTTAGGGGTTCCCACTTCCTTTTGGTATTTTGTCACCGTAATGGTTTGATCTAGGTGTTGGATTTTCACTTGATGGTTTGTCAATTTGGGAGAGTGAATCCTAATTATACTAGTCACTCAAATGCTTTCGATACAACTTGACTGATAGGATGAACCACAGTGAAGTGCAGAGCATACACACTGAAGTCTTGTCAATTTTAGTAAATTTTGAGATGCATGTTCTTGTTAAAAAGAAAACCCTCCAGGAACCTCTCTCGGTCCAAGTGGACCTCAATCGGGGAATCAAGGAGGGGTTAATTTTATTATGGTTACTGAAACAAATGATGATAGAAAATGAAACATAAAAGATAAGCAAACCACAATTTTCTAATTAGACTACCACAAACCTTTCTTCACCTTTCGGCTCAAAAGGAGGCTCGTGGGGTAAGTATTAAAGTTACTTTGAAACCAGTAGAAATGGAATATGGAAATGATTTTAAATTAAAGTATACTACCCTGTAGATTAGTACTACCCTATATTGAAAAAAGATTAACGAAAAGCAAAAAATGACACGGACTCAAATCCCCCCAGGGGAGATGGGGAATGGGCTCGAAAGAGCCTATTAAGAATTATTTTTATTACCAGCGGTTAAAATATCAGCAACTTGATATTATGGCTCTTTATTCTTATAAAAAATGAAACCAAGAGATTACAAAGTGCAAAAATTAAAGATTTCAATAAAAAAGGGAGACCCCTGGGGGGATTCAGAAGGCCCAAAAGTCACTTTCGAATAGTAGCTCCTCCTCTTTTATTTTATACTTAATAAAAACCATCAAGCTTATTAGACTGAAATATTCTCAAAACCACTCTGAAAGTACCTTTGGGTCATCTTACATTTAACCAAAAAAAGCCTAAGTTAAAACTAGTTAAAAAATGTAAACAGGGAACCAAGGAAAGAAAGCTTTCCTTGGGATCTTGGCTTGCCTTTTAGGCATCCAATATGATGTGCAATCATTTCTAGATTTATCTTTTATAACAGAAAATAGAAATCTAATGCATGCAAGTTACAAATTCTCTTTTAAAATTCCATGCAAAAAGGACGATTTCCCTAAAGCTAGATCTAGAATGCTTATGAAACCTTTTAAGAACATGATCTAGATTATGGGCTTTGAGGAGATATATATATGTTAAATTTAATTTAATACAATAGATATAAGCAATGTCAAAGCTTTGAACAAAGTAACCGGGTAAAAAAATTGATTTTGAAGGAGGAAAAGGAGAAGAGAAGTGCTTGTTGTTGAAGCAGATCTGCAATGGAAACTTGTTAGTGGAATACAGAGGGGAAATGTCTTCACAAATATTTTGGATGTAAAGTGGATTCAAAATAGATCCATAGGTTGTCCAATCCTTTCTACCTGAAAGCTAAACACACAATCCTGCACGAAACCTCATGAGATCTGGATATATATATGAAAAAGAGACAAGAATTACATGCAAATAAACTTATTAAACATGTATAATCTATATATTCTAATCATATATGCTATGAGATATAAGAAAAACAATTAACCTTACTTTCCCAACTACACTCCTATTGAGTCAACTGAATCGTTCAAGCCAGACAGGGTTCAGATGCAGAACTTGAGAGAAAAGCTGACAACATCAATAGCTATAAGACAATGCTTAATCCACACATATGAGACCATTACACCATTTGGCCTCGAAAGATTCTTTATTTCAACAATCAAAATATTACAATATTATTACAATACCAAGCCCCTCAATCCAACTCTAACTAGCTTGGAGGAGTAGGCTTATGCTTGGATATATACAAAAACTAGGAGATCCAGCCCAGGGTGGTGCAAATCCCAAGGAGATAGATCAAATCAGGTAATGGAGAGTCAATCAATGCAGATCTGAAGCTGAACTGAGCCTACTTTTCAATCGAGGGGATGATTGAGCTGACAAATCAGCCCATAAAACAACACATCATTCCACAAAGCATCCAGGAGAGTCCACATGTGTGGAGGAGAGAGAGAGAGAGGACACAATTCCCCATAAAGAATGTTGAAGATCAACTCTAGATCTGATTTGATCACCTCCTTCAGTCAAGTATTTGTCAGATCCAGTCAATCTGGTTCAGATCTGACTGATTTCAATCAAATCGGCTGAGAATCCACTGATCTATGATTTTGGATTTGCTCCATTATTCATCAATTTATTAATTAAAATAATCAATAATTGATTTTTGGGGCTTTCTGACCTGAGTGATGGAAAATCACTCAAAACTAGGAAATAGTGGGTCCATGGGTTTACATGGTGCTCTTAGCTTGAAAATGAGCACCTACATGACTGAAACTGATTATTTGGCCCACTTTTATTTCAAAATCAAATTTTCCAATTAAACTATTAAAAAATAGCCTAAGTTTTGGAAAAATTAAATTTTAATAAAAAACACTAAAACTAAAAATTTGAAAAATTGAAAAAACCTAGTGGTACTTAGGCATGTTCATATGACTCGACCATGATGTCTACCATGTTTATACATTCACACATAGACTCTAATAACCTCACTAGGCCTAAATTCCAAGCCGACCACCCCAACTTTGGAGGTATGGAGTGAAAAACTCAGAAATTATCAGTCGTTTATTTAACAACCACTAATAACCAAGGGAAAAAACACCCTAGGCTGATCGGATTGACAAATAAAGTCTAAGAGACCGAGTATTTTACATACACTATCATGCTAGAACATTTATTACAATTTCCCTATGGGGTATGAACATGTGATATAGTACAACAGGGACTTCCCAGAAGTACTTCCAAAGGTCTTCTAAAGTCCGAACAAGTTATCCTTGTCTGGTTCACCAGACTCACTTGATAAAAAACCACTAAGTACAACTTAGGTGGTAACACAGCCTTACATAACCGGGAAGCCCATCAAATGGATGTCAAGTCTGCCTTCTTACATGGTGATTTACATGAGGAAATTTACATGTAACAACCTCCTGGACATGTTCAGGATAAATCTAGCCTTGTTTGTCTCCTTAAGAAATCCTTATATGGCCTTAAGCAAGTTCCTAGAGGTTGGTATGCCAAAATGGATAGCTTTCTCCTTGATACTGGCTTTTCTAGATGCCATTCTGACCCCAATGTCTATACCAAGAAAGTAGGAAACCATCTCATCATACTTGTTCTTTATGTTGATGATCTTATCCTTACGGGTAGTGACCCTAAACTTATAATACATGTGAAATCTAGTCTTAAGAAAAATTTTGAAATGTTAAACTTAGGACATTTGCATTATTTTCTTGGCCTCCAAGTCTTGCAAACCAAATAAGGAATCTTTCTTTCCTAATCTAAGTATGCTTGTGACCTTCTTCGTCACTTCCACATGGAATATTGTAAACCAGCCCCTTCTCCCTTACAGTCTGGAGTCAAACTTTCTGCGACTTGTACTTCCCCTGAAGTATATGCCACCTTGTATCGTCAGCTTGTTGGTATTCTTTTATACTGGACTCATTCCCATCCTGACCTTTCCTTTTCCGTTGGCCATGTTGCTCGTTATATGCAAAATCCTCATGAAAGTCACTGGAAAGCAGCAAAAATAATACTTCAATATATTCAAGGTACAATTCAGTTTGGGATTCATTACAGTACAGGGGGGAAACCTTTGTTGGTTGGTTTCACTGATTGAGATTGGAATGGTGATCTTGATAATCAGAAGTCTAGTGCAGGTTATGTTTTCAATCTAGGATCTAGACCTATCACTTGGCCTTGTAAGAAACAAGAAGCACTTTCTCTTTCTTCAGTAGAAGTAGAATATCAAGCTGCAGTTAATGCTAGGCAGGAAGCTTTATGGCTTCGACAGATCCTTTTAGAGTTTGTATTCGAGCAGTAGCAGCCTACTCCACTTTAGTGCGACAATCAAAGTGCCATCAAGCTTTCCAAAGATCCAATTCTACACTAGTGTAGCAAACACATTGAGCTACACATGCACTTTATCAGAAATCTTATTCATGGTAGTGTTATTGAAGTTCTCTATTGCCCTACAGATGATCAAGTTGTAGACATCTTCACCAAGTCTCTTACAGAAGCAAATTTTTCTAAACTTTGGTCTATGTTAGGAGTTCAGGATGTGTCCTTAAGGGGGGATAGGCTCTAATGCCTCCTTTCTTCTCCTAATAGTGTCACTTTTCTAAATCCTTCAATCCTATCCCAAGTTGTTCTTAAGGGGGGGTGTTAGGATATTTAGACACTTAGGAGTTAGTTAAGATCAACTTGTGTAATATATCCGTTAGGTAAAATTTTGTTTCTTTAGTATGCATTAGTATGCATTTGTAAATATTATAATTTGATAGTCACGATATGTTCTAGACATAGAGTGATCCGACGATTCAACCTCTCTTAGATCATACCTACCATTGATCTGAGGCTTAACACCTGATTGGTCTATGATCTCTATTTAAAGAGCATTGAGGGTCCTTGGCTAGTTGATCGATTATGAGAAGCTCATGTAACTTTCTTTATTTTGCATAATAAATTTCTCCAAGTAGCTATTCGGCTGGGGCCAGGGACTATTTCCCTCTCGAGGGTTTTAACCACGTGACAAAAATCAATGTGCTGATCTATGATATATTTGTGTAAAGCGGTTGCTCAAGGTGTTTGGTATTTTGGGAGTACCATGTGTACCCGAACAAAATGACCAAACAAAGAGAACTGAAATGCAAAAAAACCAATAACTATTCTCTTTTTCTTTTCAAATATAAACTTGAAAGCCACAAAAGAACAATTTCTTTTTTATTTCTTCAAATAATGATATGGAGTGTATTAAAGAAAAACCCTAATCTACATGCATATTAAAAAACTAAATGTTCGTTCTATTTTTCTTTTATAAATGCAAAACAAAAACTACCTACAAACAAAAGTATGCAAATAACAAATCAAAAGGAACTCTGCTATACAACCACCAAACAAACTCTAGAATGAACTAAAGTCAATATAAACCCTACTTGGAAGGAAGGCTTGCATAAAAGACAAGTCAACTATTTTGGCATAGTGAAGTTAACCAACAAAAGAAGAAGGAAACAAACACCAACAAGCTTTTGAACTCAGACAAAGATCACTAACAGAGGCTGACTAGAAACATAAGCCAAAAATCATGCCAAGCAAAGGGGGTGGGGCAAAAGAACAAAGAGAAAAACCAAATGCTATAGAAAGGCTTACCACATCGATAAAGAAAAACCAAAATGGATTACACTAACTCCTTGGATTCATGCACCTGCAAAGGACCCCAAAAGACGTACCAAACAACCTTCAAATAGAGGAAAAACCACAAAAATGAGGAAGAAACACTCTTTTAGGGGCACACATGTGTTGTACTACTAATAGGTCACGTGTCATATGCGGGTTGACAGTACATTAGGTCATGTGTACAAGCTCAAGTGGGTTGTATTACTAGCAAGTCATGTATCATACGCAGATTGAAAATATAGAAAGTCGTGTGTACCAAACCAGACATGTGATTGTTCAGTTTGCAACTCGTGTATGAGTGGACAAAATACCAAAATAGGTCAAAAAATGCCTTAGGAATGCAAGGGAGGTGTTCTATCAAATTGGTAAAGTGTTCCTAACTGGCAAGAAAAACATTAAACCTTGCAAAAGATTGAAAGAAATACAAAGAAACCCCAAACAGACAAGGCTCTCCCCAGTGGAGTCACCAGTTCTGTTGTAAAGGAAACTTTCCTATGGTTAGGATTTAAGAGGCGATCAACATACTGGGGTTGAAAGAGAGATGCATATGGTTTTGTAAGTATATATAAACAATATTCAAAGAATAGAATGTTTCATACCTTAGCCAAATGAAGGTTGATCCAAGCAGCCCTTCAATCCTATTCTTGCTCCTCTTGCTCCAAGAGACCTGCAAAACAAATTATACCTTCCTCAAACCAACATGACCACATATAAAGAAATGATAATAAAATAAACATGAAATAATGATCTAACTAACATCATCATATGATCATAAACAGATATTCAATCACACATTGAACAATGATTTGGGAAGAAGAAGGGCATCACATCTTTATTAATCTTGAAAAGAAGTATAAGTATACCTTCTCTTCATGTTCAGCACCTCACGAAACCTTGATCCAATTTTTCTACTTCTCTTCTCCAAGGAACTCAGCCTCCAAGCACTGGAACACAAGGAGAAAGCTTCTAAGGCAAAGGTGTGGGGAAAGAGAGTTCCAATTCCTCTAGCGTGACAATGCAAAGATTCAAGTCTCCTCTCATGGACCTCCCTACCTCTATTTATATGCTTTATGAAGAGTTAGGGTCGAAGAAAAAGTAGTTACAACTGAAGGAATCAGTTGCAAAACTACCCAAAGTACCCAAATTACCCGAATTTTAAAATATATATATTTTTGACATTTTTCGAGTCGTACACGAGTATTATATATAGAAAGTTACGTACATACGCGGGTTTCCTTAAGGAAACTCATGTACACATCAAAAAACTCATTTTTATTGTATTTTTGCACATTTTTGGACTATGGTGTCTTCTTAAAAGTTTTACCTAACAAAAATATCTTGCCAACGGCTTAGAGACGAGGTCAAACAGAGTTTCAAAACTGAAGATATGGGTCTTCCAAGTTAGGTGTTTTTTCAGAGACTTTTAGTGACTTTCATGAAGTGTTGTCATGGAAGTGTCGACATGCGACGAAATCATGGGAAAGTGGTCACAGGAAAAGATGTGTCATTTTGAGGTATAATAGTGTGCATCTAGTAGGTCATCTTCGACTCTTGTCGGGTCCTCTCCCGTGTCAATTCTCAACAAGTGGTCGGGTTAGACATTTAATTTTCCTTGTCTAACAACAACTTCGAATTCAAATTATTGGAATAATAGTAGCCAACGAAAAATACTCCCATGGTGCAGAGGTTTGTTTATGAGGTATTTTAATGCTTGGTGGTCAATATAGAATATAAAAGGATTGGCTAGTAAGTAATGTCAGTACTTTTGTAGCGCAAAGACCATTCCTAATGCGTCCCTCTCTATTGTGAAATAGTTTCCTTCTGCTTGGTTTATTTTTCTACTAATATAGACTATAGGGTAATCCATTCCATCATTCCCTGGTTGTGTTAAGATCGTGCCTATTGCTAGGCCTGATACGTCTATATGTACATGGAATTTGATTCACCAATTCGGGAATCTGAGGATAGGTGCCTCAACTAGTTTCCTTTTTAATGTGTCAAATGGTATGTTACATTCATATATTTAGTCGAACTCTTGATCTTCTCTTAATAGTTCTTCTAATGAATAGGTCATATCTAAGTAGTATCTAATAAATTTTCTGTAATATCCTATGTGTCCCAGCAATACCCTGACCTGTTTTGGATTTACTGGAGGTTTCAAGTCGAGGATAATTTTTATATTTGCAAAGTCGACCTTGATGCCTTATTTGCATACAATGTTCCTTAGTAGTATCCCTATAGGGGTTAGGAAGATGCATTTTATTATGTTTAGAGATAACTGATTTGTCGGCATTGTTCTAGCATGAGCCTTAGCCATGTGTAGTGATCTTTAAACATGGAGTATATTGTCCAATCATCAAAATATACTGCCATTGTTTTGTTGATATATTCTTGAAATGTTTTGACAACAATTCTCAAAAATACTACAGGTGCGTTTTTGAGACCAAATGGCATAACTTTGTAGGAAAATGAGCCAAATTCACATATGAATGTTGCCTTTTTCTGATCTTCTTTGGCTATTGGTACTTGGTTATATCCTGAGAATCCGTCTGTAAACGAGTAGCATTCATGTCGTGCAACTTCATTTAGGATTTCATCTGCATATGGTTTTGGGAATGGGGTTTTTAGGGTGACCTTGTTTAATTCTCTAAAATCGACATAGATCCTTAGATTCATCAGGTCGTTTTTCTTTGGGTGGAAGAAAATCGGGCTTGCCCATTTCGAATGATCAATAGGGTAGATAATTCCTACTGCGGGCATATTATTAATCTCTTTCTTGACTATCTCTTTGTATTTATGAGCTAATTTGTATGACCTTTTATTTACAGGTCAGGAATTGGTTTTGATGTTGATCTTCATTTCACCCATTTCATGGACTAGCCCGTTCAGATCTTTACAGTCTCTAGCAAAGAAATCCTGGAATTCTTTCAGTAGGTTTACTATTTCGGTCATTTGTTCTTCGCTCCAATAATCGCCAATTTTTGCCATTTTTGGTCGATCATCATTTGATATGTCAAACTCTTTATTTTTAACTTTGGCATCCAACCATTCTGGTGCTTTGGCTTCATTGATCGGTCAAATCCCTTCTTTGAATTGTGAGAATGTAGTAGGGACATCTTCTGGAGTCATTCGATCAATATCTTCTTTGTCGATTGTGCCAACTTTAAGTACTGTGCGAATTGGTTTTTTTGTTTTTGAGTGATATGATTTCCATCGAAACCTTTTCCCTTCTATATTTTCATTTTCCATTTGCAGTCTTGTCGACTGTGGTATTATATTGGTTTGTATGTTATTGTATGGTATTGTTGGTCAATCATGGTTTTGTATTAGACTATTGTTCATCATCGGTTCTATAAATGCTTTTATTTGCTTTGCAGTTTCGACTAATGTTTCGTTCTGCGGTATAAAACTAAAGTCCTTAGTTAAGTTCTCTCTAAGTTCGTTCCATTGAAATGTTTTGCCTCGTGCTTCTTCCATTTTATACCATTTGTTTGGTAAGTCAACTAGATTCGAGGGAAATAGGTGTGGCCATGTATGTACGTCTTTATAACCAAGTCTTCTCCATTCTCTTTCACATGTTCTTATGTGTTCCTCTGGCTCTTGCCCTTAGATGAACATAGGTATTTGCACCTGTTTGGTTAGTTTCTTTCATCCAAATATTTCTACAAAGTAAGTCGAAGCTATTTCCCATGTCTAAAATCTTGATTGATGGGTATCCTACCATTGATGAGCTTCGCTTGTAAAGGTTTCTACCATGCTTTGTAGTCGGCCATGTTCACCTATGGTTTTAGAGATTTGTTCTATATGCACAACTGTGGATTCTATTTCTTTATACCTTGGGATTTGTCTGATACTTATATTTGTTGGGTTTAAGGTAGGGTATTCCCTGGTTTTCTTTTTGAATATTTTTGGGATGATGGAGATTGAGAAACATTGATGGACTATTTTCTTCTGTATAGCTTGGATGGTCCAACAGCCTCTTGCTTGGGTCTCGTATTTTTTGACTTACCAATCATATAGTTTTATGTTCGAATTATATCCCACTGTGTCTTGGTTGTCTAAGTGAAGCTCAGCATAGGTATTCGATTCAGTGTAGTCTTCGTTATTTTGAATTTGATATTATTGTCGAATGTCGAATTCTTCATTAATGGGTTCTGTCCAAGGTTCTCCTTGGGAAGGGTGAATAGGGACTATGAATTTCTATCCATTTCTGGTAATTTTATTCTTTCTTTGTCTAGTATATTGATTCTTTCATTTTTCTTCCCCATGGTTGACCTACCAAGGCTCAGAAGGAGCTGGATCCTTCTTTAGGGTCAATAATTTCAAAGTCGACTTTAGTCGATATTCATTTTATTGTCGTATCGACATTTATCCAAACACCAATGGGTTCAATCAGTACTTGTTCAGCTAGATTGAGGTATATGCTTGACTCATATAGTCAAGGTCTACCTAGCTATTCCCAAGTGTCACAAGTCATAATATTTACTTGTGAACTGAAGTCAAGTACAACTTGTCGAACATGGTAGCCTTCGATTTCTAGATCGACAAGTGGGTTGGCATTGCTCTTGTCTTTTTGGTTTAGACTGCATATGTTTTTGGTTTGTTTTTCTGTATTATTATTATTATTTATATTATAAAATAAGTCAATGAATTGAGATACTGATTTATCATCATGTACTAAGCGTATTAATTCTTTAACTTTGTTTTGTCGACTTTCATCAACTTCTTCCTATCTAGCAAATTATTTAAACATATTCATTGCATCGTTATATAATTGTTTTTGTTTAGCCGTGTTAGGATAATCATTCTTTTCTTTGATTTTACCTATATGTGGATTCTAATTTTCGATTTTTTTCCTTGTCGGGTTACTATGTGCAGGTTCTTTGTATTTACTACATCATTTTTTTGAACACGTGACAAGACATTAACATTTTTCTTTTTATTAATTTTGTCGAGCATGGTGGGACAATCCTCTAATGAGTGATCACCTACACCATAGCTAGTACAAAAATTTAGATCAGTTCTATCCTTGTATGGAAAGTCTGCATAGTGATGGCCCTCTTTGTAGCATGTAAAGAACTAGATGGGTCATCGTGGTTGATTGTCATGATTTCCATAAAATATTCCTCGACATTCGTATCCTCCACGATGGTTGTCGAACCAACGCTCATACCGACGGCCTTCATATATTTGATTATTTGGTTTGTTTTGATCATTACTTCTCTAGGTGTTATCATTATTCTGCACACCTTCATTCATTTGGTAGACTACTTGGTAATTTTGTCGGTTCTTTAAAATTAGGTGGCAGTCAGCCGTTGCATGGCTTTTTACCTCACCGATTACACACCAAGATGATTTTCCATTTTTCATGTTATATGGGAAATCTTTTGTTGTATGTTATCCATGTTATTGGCAAATGTCGTAGAAGCATTTCCTCTATACAAACCGAATGTCCAGTCGACTTATGTCTTCTCGACAATTATCTTTAGTGTGTTTGGCCGTGAATCATTTTGTAGACCAGACATCCTGATTCTTGAGTTTTATCTCTTTTAATGATTTCTGCATGATTTCTATCTATTCTTCCAGTCTAGTATCAACGGCATATGTTGGGAAATCTTCATCCATCTCTACTTGCAGACTTTGGTAAGGGAATCATCATATGTTTTAAATGTCTCCAAGCTTATGTGACAGGTGTTATTTTCTGTGATAGACCTACCAAAAACCACTAAATGAATATTTGTTCATCAATTACATAGTCTAGTTGGTTGAGGAGGTCTTTCCATATTTTGTCATATTCCCAGATAGACTATGCTGGCTTCTGAGATGTTGTTTTCAACTTTTTGGCTGCGAGATGTTTTGCATCTGAAGTTTTAAATAAAGACAAGAATTGTGCATTAATGTCGGCTTTGGATGCTTAGAGGTTTCTCTCAATATAGGTCATGTACAAAGTTAGTGCTCTTTTCCTCAATGCACCGACGAACTGTTCCTTCTGTTGTTCTTCGACCGTAACTTGATTTGCCTCCCATATTGAGTCACAGATGAACCAATGTTGTCTAGGGTCTTTGTAACCCTTGTATAGAGGGATATGTGTTGATCTGTGACCCGTCTTGGTATCACTGTCATTGTCTCCTTCAGGAGATTATGGTGGGTGGGGGTGGTGGTGGGGGTAGTGGGATGTTTTGTTTGTCTTGTTGTGCAGAGCTATTGTCGACGAAACTTTTGTTCCCGTCGGTCATTTTGTTTGTCGTTTCTTCTTCGATAAGCAGTCAGTTTGGGTAGACTTCTTCTGTTGATGTCCAACTACATTGAATTGTCTACAGGTCTGACTATTCTATATTTTGCAAAGCTCTGTTTAGTAGGGGGGTGCTCCTTCATGTTTCGGGTAAAGCAAGTGGATACTTTGGTTGGAAGGGTATTCCGGAAATGTTACCCAATTTTGTTCTTACGGTCGATAGATCACTAGATGATTATCATCATTTACCTCATCGTCTAGTCGGCTCCATATACCAAGAGTCACCAGCTCTTAGTCATAGTTCTTATTCGACAACGACCTGTATTCTAGTACTTGGATTCGTTGGAGACAGATGTCTTACCTCCTAGGGGATTTCTATTTGGAGAGCTTCTCGTTGCTCTATCCATAAGTCTTCTTCCATGGGTGATCCTTATTCATCTATTCCTTCCTCCTGTCGATCATGACTCAACTCTGGTGGATTTCTTTCTTTTTCTATCACCCTAGTAGTCATCCCTCTTTGCAGTGCTATAGCATGTTCCCTTCTTTCTTTCCTTCTTTTCAGCCACTTCTCTCTTTCTACTCTCTGTAAATCCGATGTACCTTTGTGTGTCACTGTTTGTTCAATTTCCTTTTTATGTTGAATTTTCATTGCTGGTGATGGTATTTTCTTCAGTCAACTAGAATCTTTTTTACTTTACCCCGAGATATGCCCAGCTACCCCCCTATAGCATACCCGACACTTTAGAAAGCTTAGATAGTTCTTTTTATTTGGTTAGGAAATAATCCCACTCCCTTTTGGCAATGATGTTTTCCCACCTCTTTTGTTTCTCCATCCAGTTAGAATTTCACGGTGGTTCATGTAGTGGCGAACAAGGTTCTACGATATGGTCCACTCCATTTTCTATTAGGAATTTGAGAAAAAGGTTCGGTAAGGAGCAAAGGAACTACTCGGTGAGGTCTGTACAAAACCTTTTCTCAATGCTTTCTACCAAAGTTCTTTCTTCCATGGATTATTCCTCGCAGAATTCATCTGTGATATTTTCAAACCACTCTGACAAGTTTGTTTGTCCACCTCGGATCAGCTTCTCCAATAGCTCTTGGTCCTTAGTTGGTTCCGGCGTTTTCATCCATAAGTTTTTTCAAAAGCAGAGGTATCGATTCTACAAACTTATCATGTGTTTCTGTGAAGAATTTCTCCTTCGCGTGAGCAATGGTCAATCTATTTCTCCTTGCATAGTTCTGCAAATAATTTGTTATCTTACGCTCCCACCAGTTCTTAATCTCCTATTCTGATATCATCTTCTTATGGTCATTACGTTCATATATGTACTATCAGCAATGAAACCAATGTTGTAATATCACAGATCACAAAGGGTTACCAATAATACACATAGAATATTATAAAAATAAGAGACACAAGAGACATTAGAGGAAATTTCACCTCAAACTAGGCCTCCTAAAAAAATTCATAAAATAATATTTATTAGTTTTGGAGGAAGAAAAGAAAAAAACTATTTTTTTGTTTGTATTTTCAACATATCTCCCTGTGTTTTTACTCAAATTTCGATCGAGAGAGCTCGTTGGATGCGGAATTAAATTCCACATCCAACAAGTACCCCCTTCACATACTTTTGACAGCCCTGCTACCCCAAAAACAAGAAATAATTGAAAAAAATTTGATGATGACATCATCATCACATTTTTCAGGTATTTCTTGTTTTTGGGGTAGCGAGGCCGTCAAAAGTATGCCGAGTGAGTACTCGTTGGATGTAGAATTTAATTCCGCATCCAATGAGCTCTCTGATTGAAATTTGAGTAAAAACATGGGGATATATATCGAAAATACAAACAAAAAATGTCTTCTTTTTATGATACATATCCCCAAATTTATATTAAAAAGGTGTTTAAGACCTATACGGTATTTCAAATTTAAATAAAATTCATTGGCTAACACATGATGACATGGAATTTGAGTTAAAGTTAAAAGGACCATTTTGAGTTGAAATTTCCTCTAATGCAAGAATCAATGAGGAAGTAACAGATTATATTATAACATGAGGGTCCATGCATATACAAAACTGAACCAAGTTCTCATTTGGCTCAACGGCCTAATATATATGATTACAAACAGTTACAAATAACTACCTGTCATTTTGGTCAACCGACACGACTTTATGCGGCCGAACTAATCTCTAATTAGTCGGCTTGTTTGACTAGTCGTCTCACCGACTAGCTCCTACAATAGGGGGATTAAATTGTTCCTTTAAGTGTTTGTTCATCTCTAAAGGAAAATGAGGGTTTGTGTTTAAATGAGTCATTGGCTTATGTGGAGGATGTGAGAGAAAATATTAGTATGGAGGAAGTGTAAATTTTTCCTCTTTCAGAAAGGAATTCAAATATGATTTTATACAAGTCTAGAGGTAAGGAGGGTTCAAGTTTACACCCGTTAAAGTCTAAAAGATAGAGTTTGAATATAGAAATTTCACCTCCATTTTGAAGGATAATGGCAATTATTTTTCTCCCGATTATTTTACTACCTTCTTGTATCCAGTTTATCCAAAGTTGATTCCAAACTATTGTTTGGTTATTGATTCCAAACTATTGTTTGCTAATTCTAATCATAAGCTTGCGTCCCTTTTCAAAAGGGGTCTTTAGAAACCCAATGATTCTTCATGTTTTACTGATAATAGGCCTCTTAGTAAGGATTTTTCCCTTGATAAGGTTATGCAATGAACCTAGTAACTTTTAATATCAGAGGGGTTGGAAATTCACCTAAGAGAATTGTATTAAGAAGGATTTTAGGTAGGTTAAATCCATAGGTGGTTCTTCTTTAGAAAATAGTGGCAAATGCGTCTTTTGGATGTGATTTATTATTAAAAACTAGGCCAAATTGGAAGTGTTTTTCTATGGAGTCTGTGGGTCTTTATGGGGGTCTTATTCTAGCTTGAGAACCTTTGGTTTTTTATTTTAGATATTTTTTTCTAAGGGGTTCTTTGACGATGGAAGGAAAGTTATTTTGCTTTTATTTTCCTATCAAAATTATTAATATATATGACACTTGTAATCACAAGAAAAACTTAATGGAAAAGAACTAGAGATGTCGGTTTTCTTAATCACACGAGACTCATTCTTGGAGGTGACTTAAATATAACTTTGTTTGATTTTGAAATTTGGGGAGCTGGTAGATTTAATGATCTGTTGCATGCATTTTTCACTTCTTTCTTTGATCAAGATGGACTAGTTGATATTGAGCCTTCTTTTTTGAGTCCAACTTAGACAAATGGTAGATATGGTGGTGCTGTTATTGCTAAGATATTGGATATATATTTTATGTTTGAGGATGTTTGTGATTCTATTGGTCATTACATATCATGGTTATTTTCTACTTGTATTTTTTATCATAGAGTTTTGGTTCTTGAATTAAATTGTGAGAAGTCCTTTACTTGTTTTCCTTTCAATTTTAACAAGGTTTTGTTGGAGGAAACTTCATTTTGAAATTTTGTTAAAGATAAGTGGAAGGAGTTCTCCAACTCGCTGTAGCATCCCCCTATGGTGTGTTTCTTGAAAAATCTTTCTTGTCTCAACATGGAGGTAAAGAGTGTTAAATTTGAGAACCAAACATCATAAGGATATGATGAGAGCTATTGGAAATGAATGATGTAGTGGAATAATCAAGATGAATGTACACTAAGAAAATAATTCATCACATAAATTTCAGATAAATTGGACAAGAATCGATCAGATAATCACAACAATAATATTCATTCATTAATAAGTAATACAATGGTAGTACAATAAGTATAATTTGAATGTTATGGATAGTATTCGAATCTACCAACTCTATCTGACTATGTAGCTAACTCAGTTTGGAAAAATCACAACTAGAGCTCACTATTCTAACTCCGGATTTCTAAATCGGTCTACAACCAATTAACAAATGAGGTAGGTGGACAGAAGTCGTCAATTTCTTTGCATGCATGCAAAAATGGTGCTAGGATGAATGATAGTGATATAACTAAATGTAACTAGAGGATAACTTGGGATAAGTCCTTACCTACGACACCCAACTGATGGAGGCTGCTGGTGGCACTCAATGTGGGATCCTATAATGTAGGGATTGGTCCCAAAGGCACATAAAATCATGCATGAAGATCAAGTAAGTGGTATATAACCCTTAGGTGTGTCCCTTGTAATCTAGTATAATGGTAATAAATTCCCAAATAGACTACATTGCACAAAGGAGGATTAATTAATCCTAACACTCCCAATTAAACCCGACTTTGGACAATATGGGCCATGGCAACTTGGTTGCCAAAATTCACCTATACAATCTAAATGAATAAAATACTACTTAATAAAATAAGGAAAATGGGGAAAACATCATGATAAGAACACCCCCTCAAAATAAGCAGGGATAAGGTAACAAGCTAAACTTAAGTGACAATTTTTCTCTTTGAGAAAAAACTTATGAAAAAATTGCTGTAATTTGCAACTCTGTGGAGCAGTTGTTATCTCCTAAATAAATTAGTCTTCAATAGGTCAAAATCATAACATTTATTTTTGCATAGTGATCAAAATTTTAGTGCACATTATGAAATATTTTTGTGTATTTAATAAAGTTAGAATGCCTTGTACTCCGTTTCTTCATAAAATTCAAAGTTTAGCTCTTAGTGGCTTAGGCGAACATCTCAACGGTTCATTAGCCACCAAAAATCCCAGCTTTTGGCAGCTTGAAATTTGGAGTCAGGACTACCTTAACCACTGAAAGCTCATTGACTCCATTTTTTAATGAAAATTTTGAAGATCATCTTCTAGTGGCCGAGGAAAACATCTCAACGTTCATTAGCCACTGAAAATCCCAGCTTTCAGCAGCTTAAAAATTGGATCCAGGACTACCTTCACAATTGAAATCTCCAAAATGGGAAAATGCTTAGTGCATCCATCACAATCAGACACCGTCAGCATGAAAAGCATTAGCATCAAGTCATTAACCACCGAAAAGACAAGATCTGCATTCAATCATGAGTTGGTAGGAGGCATCACTTTGAAAGAAACGTGACATATCTAAACCCTAACCCTCTCATCCCTACACATGTACCAGTTCTGTAGTTTAAATATCACAAGCATCATGTTTCCAGCTCCATTAATCAACTTCTAGGCACTATGCTAGTGCACGGGTCTCACTAGACTACTCCATCATCCGGTTCAAGTCCCAATTCCAAAGTAAAAAAAAACATTGAAACCAGTGAAAACCTGTCCTTAATCCATTTCCCATTTTTTGCATGTGTTTTACTGAGCCAGGCTTCCTAAACCCCCTGTGCCATAATTGTCTTCACAAAGCTCATTTTTTCCAATTTGCAAGTACATAACCAGTCTAAAGGATGAAAAGAGGGGGACCTACCCTAAGACAAGAGCTAGGTGACATTTCTTACCTAGAAGCACATCTAGAGGTATGTCAGCTCTTGAAAAATGCAAGATGCTATAGATTTTGTGAAAAGGTTCAGGGATCTCATTAGCAAGTGGCAAAAGCATTTTCCCTCACATTTGATGGCTCAAAGGCAGTAATTGGAAAAGAGGAATTAAAGGTGGATGAAGCTTTGGTAGCTGAAGTGATAGAGCTCCCAAGGACTGGGGAAAACTAGTTTAAAACCACTATCACAAAGAACATAGAATTCAGGTCTTACCTACAAACTGAGCACAAAAACCTCATATGGAAGAAGAGCATACCTACATCCTGGATGGACGAAAAATGGAAGCACCTATTGTAAGAGATCCTAATCTACATAACTTGTGAGGGCATATATAATAGGGTAATGATCTACCACTTCAAACTAATGAATCATTTCACTGGAAGGAACCCGCTGAACCTAAATTTTTACTCTAAAAAATCTTGACTAAAATGGCTCATTAGGTTAGGGTCAAGCCAACCAAGATTGTAGGAAGGTTATATCACCATGGCTTGATAAAGCTAATTGTCCTAGAGCTGTTGCAAAGGACAAATGTCTCCTGGACATTCTTCCTATTCTGGAATGATTTTGACACAAAATTGCAGCTAGAGGAAAAAATGAATTCCTCTTCAAAAATGTCTTCCACCCCCAGAAGTGGAAAAAGGAAGAGGGGATCCATCTCCCCAATTACAGTTCACCAGAACTCTCCAGATTTTAAGAAGGCAAAAAAGAACCTAGACTTAAGTAACAAAACAAAGAAGGAGGAGGCTCCAGCACAAGGTAAAAATACCCTCAACCTACCATACACCGATTCTGAGGATGAAGCAAAGCTGGGAGTTGACTTAACAATGTAGGTTGCAGCAGAGAATGAGGAGTTTCCCTCACCTACACCAAGGGAGGATCTAGTTGAACCAGTGACAGGGGATTCCTCTAACAAACCTAGGTCCTAGAGAATCAACCAGATATTAGGGAAAGTATATGAACTAGAGGTCCTAGAGAGATAAATCAAAAGAACCAATGCAAGATTAACCAAAAGAAATATTGAATTGCATGATTCCCTTCTAGAAATGAGAGGGATGTATATCCTGCTGCAAAAAAGAAATATGAGATTAATGAAGGAAAATGCCAGGATCTACAGGAAGATGAGGCTATCAAGGTTATAGATGAAGAATTCAAAAACTAAATCTCAAGCACACCTTGTGCTGGAAATCCTAGTAGAGGCATCAATAAGCTTTTAGGATCCAGATGAAGCCTGTGATGCTACTGCTATTCCAAACCCTATGCAGGTTGCAGAAATACCAGAAGGTCAGAATTGAAGCTGTAAAGCCTCTAGACAAAGGATGATTAAAATTTTTATTAAATTTTGAAGAAACAGAGCTTTCGGTGGCTTAGACAAACACTACAGCTGTTCATTTGCCACCGAAAATAGATATTTCGATGGCTTACAGACCCATAATTTTTCTTTGTTAGCCACTGAAAGTGCAGAACAGTGGAGAAAGGAATAGATCCACACATAACAGACTTCGGTTGATCCAAATACCTCATGGATGATTTATAAGGTTAAAAAATAATGAAAGGCACCAGTATCTTGGGTCTGTTCCAGTTTTGAAGGTGTTAGCGAGGTGAACTAAGGTCGTAAACCCTACCTACTCTGACAAAGTGTGACTTGTCTATGAGATAGCAAGTCCGAGTTATAATTCAATGTTCACTGTAGTTATTAAAGAGTTCAAGGAGTAAGAAAGTGTTGGAGTTAGGTAGATTAGCACTTAAGTTAGGGTTTTTGACATGATTTTTTCAAAATAATTATGTTTATCTATTTTTAGTAAATTCGATCCAATTTTTCAGGATCTAAAATAAATTTTGTAAAGGTTATAAATCTTGTGACTAATGTTGAAGCAAAGGTTTGACTTTAGATATTTTTAGACACTTATTATGTTCAAGCTTCTCATGTGCTTTATCATTTAATATAAGCTCTTTTTCCGTTATATGTTCAGGTTCCATCTCTTTTTTGTTCTGTACTTGTACTTGGATGTTTGATACAGGTTTATTCTTTTTGTGTAATACCAAATAGCTATCATCCTATCTCTGTGTTGATGAGTTGAATTGCAAGTATATTTCCTTGTTATGATTAGCCATTCATATATGAGTGCCTTGTAGAAATAATAGATCAATGCTATGTGCAATGATGCTAAGAAGAAGCACAGGAAATAGATCTTGCTACTAAGAATTCTCACAAGCATACACAGGAAAATAAGAGAGAAGAAAAGAGACTGAATCACATGAATGAAGAGATGAATATTGGTGTGTATCCTTCAATTGAATAATTATGAATAATAGAGTACATAAATAGTAAATCCCTCATGGGGAAGTCAAATTGTATGGAAACAACTCATAAAGCTCAAAAAGGCTGACTTACCAAAAT
>LPNX010035334.1:128352-222576 GCA_001517045.1 Pseudotsuga menziesii
TGGAGCATTATCTGAATGCTTCTTTCTGCTGTAAAACTCTGATCTGCAAACATAATCTGAAATGGAAAATATATTTGTGCATACTCCTTTCCAAAGAGTACAAAAAACAAGGCAATTTATTTCACACCCAATTCCCTGAATAGCTGCAAAATTGTGATGTGAATCACATGTCAATCTTTCAATTTGATGTAGCACCTGTATAGATCTGATATGAGGCTGATAAAACTCTGATATATCAGAAATATTAACATATGGAACAGCAAGGACAAAGTCTTCAATGGCTCCATGAGGATAAAGGGCTAGACTAGGAAAATTATGAGCAACTGGGGAAAACTGATAGGTGTAAAAATCTGAATGATGGATGGGCAGAATGAGATGTTCACAATATTCAATAAGGCTCTGAGTATTGATGCCAAGAACAAATAAGGATATGCTGAATCTCATGAAATCAAGTAAGTTAAGTGGTATGACACAAATAAGGCTTGATGTGGCTAAGCAAACATCCTGGAAGTCACTGGGTTGCGCACCATCAATGAGAGAGGTATGCAAGAGGTGTAAGGAATCTGGCACATAGATCTCAGAATCTAAGATAGGAGATTGAGAGAACAATGAATGGGCTATAGGATCATAATCAACATCAATATCAGCAGCAGCTCCATATGTTACTTCTTTTTCATCATTAGTATCACAAGAAGAAAAATCACCTTCAAGAGACACAGAAAAAGATGGCTCTTCAATATTTGCTTCTTCATTGAAGGAGGAAGCATTCAAATGAAAGAGGGCAGCAGCAACATGAACTGTATGAGAAAATTCTTCATCATGATCAACTTCATCAAAGAATGTAGAGGCCAAGAAATCTTGAGAAAGAGAACAAGAGGAGATGCTAGGTTCGCTCCATGCTTCATCTTCGATTTCCTGCAAACCAAAAGCTTTGTCCAAAATTTTCCAAAGCTCATATGGATATTCAGCATAATCTATGAGATGATATATATTTGGAGACATTCCCAAACAAATAATTCCATAAGCTCTATCACAATTATTAAGCCAATCAATCTTCTCTTCATAAGACTCAGGTTCACTCAATGCACCAATGGAGACATCAAAGAGACATTGCCTCTTCAAGTATGCACTCATATTTGGCTTCCAATCAGCATAGTTGAAAGGAGATAGTAGAGGAAATTTTGAATCCATATTGAATTTGTTGATATGCTCTAAGAGATACTCTCTGCAACCTGCAAAACAAACTAGGAGAAAATCTTGTAAGATAGACAAGCTCTTCTTCAAAGAGGGATAGGAGACTGGAAGCGCTCCTCAACTCTGTATAACTTGATCAACCTTGTAGCTCTGATACCATGTAGAAATAATAGATCAATGCTATGTGCAATGATGCTAAGAAGAAGCACAGGAAATAGATCTTGCTACTAAGAATTCTCACAAGCATACACAGGAAAATAAGAGAGAAGAAAGAGACTGAATCACATGAATGAAGAGATGAATATTGGTGTGTATCCTTCCATTGAATAATTATGAATAATAGAGTACATAAATAGTACATCCCTCATGGGGAAGTCGAATTGTATGGAAACAACTCATAAATCTCAAAAAGGATGACTTACCAAAATATAGCAAACCCCCATAGGTGGATAAAGCACTTGCTAAATCTATCAAGGACCTCACGAGTTGGAAAAAGCATGAGTGAGTTGTCAAGGAGATGTAAGTAAAATTCTAATCCTAGAAAATGGAGAAAAACTAATGGAGGATGGGTTGGAAAAAAAAGCACCCAGTTTCCTAGTTGACTAGCTTTTATCTTATCCATAGAAAAGCAGGATAAAGCAGAAAAAGCAGAAAAAGCAGAAAAAAGCAGAATCTGCTATAAGGTCCTGCATATTAATTCTAGATGAACCCAGAATCAGAAATAACTCATTCCTAGGATATAGATGGCATGCATTGACTTTAAGGTGCCACCTAATTAAGCTAGTGGGTGAATAATTAATCAATAATGATTAATTATTTTATCCTAAGTTGTGAGTGGGTTTAATATATTCCAACATGCCTTATATATGAATCTTCTAGCATAGTGAGTTCTTCATTTATTCACCTTTATTACAAACCCTTTGAACATTGATAGTTAGAAGCATTATCTATTTGATTGATTATTATGCATGTCTTGAGTGAGTAAGGTCGTATTGGTCATCTAACTTGATCCATTTAGAAAACCAATAAAAACATTGAAGTTACTAGGAATCCTCGAGCTACAACCTAGATGAGTTTCCTAGAGAGCTAACAAATTGGCGTCGTTACTAGGGAGAAGATATTGAAGCTTAGCTTCCCTGGGGGACGACATAGGCCCTAATTAGATGATAGATAAAGTTGGGACACTGTTTGGGTTGTAATCATCTATCTTGTGATTTCACTGGAACAAGGTGGATTCAAGAAGACCAAGTACTAGAGCAAATCCTCACAGGCCACCAGTGACACCTATTTTAGATCCTGAGAATATTATAAGGAGTAGAAGGATTTTGCAAAGACAAACTTCTAGAGCTGCAAGGGGAGATACATCAAGTATTCCCATAGGTATTTCTGTTGTTGTATCAAATAGGTCTCCTTTTCAATCTTATTCTATTGAAGCATCTAATTCTCAAGAATTTATAAGTGAATCAAAAAAATTTAGGGTTAAGGAATATTTAAGCACTGTTGCTTGTGTAGATCCAATCCCCAGCGACTCCACTAAGGTAGATCTACCAAAAATACTTTCTCAGCTACTACCCACACCAGCAGCATCTCCTTCCATCCTTTCCATACCCACATCCAATATGGCTTCCTCTCTGGCCAAAATGGAAAGGATCCTTGTTTCCAGATATGCCCCTCTAAATTTGCCTAACCCCCTTTCTGCTATGCCTACTAGAGATCATCTAAAATACATGCCTACGTTTAGTGGGGAGGTATATTTCACAGCTGAGGAGCATTTAGAGGCATTCTATAGTTATGTTGAGAATATAAACATTGAAGAAGAGGATGTGTGGACTAGGTTTTTTGTGCAAAGTCTAGATGGTCAAGATAGGAAATGGTTCAAAGAGTTACCTGCTAGATCAGTAGCTAGTAGTGAAGCCCTAGATGACATATTTTTGAAGCATTGGGGAGAAAGAAGAGACCACCTTTACTATATCACTGAATTTAGCAATTTGAGGAGAGAGAATGGTGAGTCTCTTTCCAACTTCACAAAAAGATTTAACAAAATGTTTAGCAAGATCCCTGCTGAGATCAAGCCAAGTGACACTTCAACCAAAATCACTTATGCCAATTCCTTTGATTCTGAGTTTTGTCTTCTTCTCATAGAAAGAAGATCTGCTTCTCTATCACTCATGCAAGATGTTGCTCTTGAAGTTGAGTCCAATATCATTGAATCTTAGAAGGTTAAGGGAAAAATGGATAGGAAGAAGCAACCCTCAGATCCTCTAGGGGCTTCTTCATCAGAGAATAAAAAGGAGAAAATGGCCAAAATGTTGGACAATTTGACAATTGAAATTTCTAGACGTAAAGTCCGAGGGAAAATACCTGTAAGAGGTAAAGGGAAAAATTATTTTGCTCCCAGAAACCCTAATTTTGTCCCTTACAGAAGAAATAACCCACCAGCTGTTGGGACTCCAGTGTTAACGACCCGAGAGTTTGGTAACTCCGCAGTTTTGGTGAAAGCTTATAAGCGGAGTTACAGCTCAAAATAGTCTTAGGGGCGTCGGGGGTGAGTCAAAGACTTTTGTTGTAATAAACCCATGGTTTAAGTCCAGGGTTTAAGGTTTGGGATACCCATGGTTTAAGACCATGGTTTTGTAATAGTGCGCTGTATAAATATGCACTTGTGTAAAGAAGTGAGGTTAGGTTTTTGAATGTAAGAAAGTTAAGGCGAAGCTAAGGCTATTTTGTAAGTGAAGGATAAGTCCCAGTTGAGTGCATGGACGACCTTTGCAGCTGTGTGCGCAGAGGGTTTGTAAGTGTTAATGAAATTTGCAGCTGTGTGCACAGAGGCCTGCTGCTGTGTGCACGACTTGAGGACTGAAGGGATCTGCAGCTGAGTGCGCAGATCAGAACTGTGATTTTGTAGAAAGTTGAATAAAACATAGTTTTGTGGATGTAACCCCTACACTGGGGGTGAACCACGTTATATCTGGTGTTGTGGTTCTTGTGTGATTTATGTTATGTTCTTTTATGCATTGATAAGTATAGATAAATATGATAAGTACGATCGTTGTTTAAGAAATAGCTTTTCTATGCATTTCCAGTAAGGGTTAACCAAGTCACGGTATTATTTAACTGCGAAGATATATATATATTTGAATGATTAAGTTCTGTGTTAGTTGATTATAAATTGATAAAATCTAAAGGTACAGTAATCTCGCTCTTCTGCTTGCAGAAACCTGATTCTATGGCATCCCATAGCTGTTTCGGGTGAGACTGCAACCTGTTCGTAGGTTGTTGCCGAAAGGGCCAACACTGTGGGTCTTTTGTTGGTGCGAAGCTAAAGGTATAAAACCCAGGTCTGCCCCATAGCCCAACAAAGTGGTTCCATTGCCGGTTGAACTCAGTATCTGTGCAAGAGGGGTTTACGTCATACCTCGAGGGCTATGTTCTGGAGACCCTCTGTGAAAGAAATCGGTGATTGGCTGGATGAGACTTATCTGAAATTTGCTGAGCAAGAGAACAAAGATCCGCGTCGTAGCACAAACGGCTTTTTACAAAGGTATGTTTTTTGCGATGTTTATGAAATTTTCTTTGGTAGTATCCACATAGAGTTGCACCAGTGGGTATCTAGGTTGGCCGAATGAAGGACGAACTTCCATAGAGGACAGTTTCCTCCTTGGACCCCCGCTAGAATCAACTTGTTGAAAAGCGTAAACAACAGGATTTCTCACGCTGTTGATTTCTGGATGACGCGAACCCTTGAGGCATTCGTGACGGAGTTTGCTATTGACACGAGTACCTCCTTTAGTGAAGCGGAGTGACAGTTCTTCAAAGGACCAAGGGGTAAGTTTTTAAATTTATTTAGTCTAAAGATTAAGATGCTATTAGCTGAAAAGGGAATACTGCTTTTTGAATCAGACTGTTAGATTGTGTATTACTAACCTATGTTTGTGAGTGAAAACACCTTCGATGAGAAAAGTGGTTTGCTGCGAAGTGGCAAAAGGTACAAGAGAAATTTTGAGGCATCTACCCTAGGTCAGGATATCGAGTCTACCCCTTTCAGCCCAGCAGCCTCAGAGCCCAAAGTAATCCCTTATGTTGGAAACCCTCCGGTAACCCCGCAGCACCAATCTGTTATCCCTGAGAATCCATCGCAGACTGAAAGTAACCCTAGCACCAGTACTCCTGTCATTGGCGAGTCTACTCCAGTAAGTTCCCCCCCGCCTACTTCCCGTCCCCCTCCAACCACCCCTCAATCTAATATGGCCCACATGACTGATGATATTAAGCTCCCTATTTTCAAAGGAACTAGATCAGAGGATCCAGAACAGTTCTGGTTTTTATGTGGACTACTAAGAACATTACAGACCCAGCTGTGAGAACCGCGCAGCTCATTACTTCTTTCAGGGACCGGGCTTTGACCTGGTTCATGAAATTCTCTAGTACTCAGAATCCTTCCTTAGATGATATCAACGAAGAAATAATCAAAGAGTTTAAGAAGCCCAAATCAGAGTCACAGTGTATCACTGAATTAAAGGATATTCAGCAGAAGCAAGGCGAATCCATGTGGGACTTTGATCATAGGTTCAAAGTTCTACTAGACCAAGTCAGTTTCACAATTGGCCCTGCGCAGCACAAGGAATGGTTTATTTCCACATTCCTACCACATCTCAGAACTCCACTCATGCAACAGAAGGTTGCTGACCAGCAGGAAGCTCTAGAAATCGGGATGAAGCTTGAGACCGCACCTGTTAGAGATAATCCTGGTATTGTTCAAATCCAAGCACAGTTGGCAGCCATGGCCCTAGAGCTCTACGACATGAAGACAGGAAGACCTGGCCGCGAAGAGGTTTGGTGTACACAATGTCAGACCAAAGGTCACGACAAGGACTGGTGTCCTCTGGTAATAATTTACCTGAATACGGGTGCGCCAAACCCATTTCCACCACAAGTTATATATTGCGAGCTCTACTGAATAACATGTCAGCATCGACCTGAGGACTACCACCTACTACAAAGGTATGGACAAGGATCTAAGAACCCCTATTGTAGATTCTTTAAGTCTGTCGGACATAATGAAGCTGAGTGTCGCACCTATGATGCCTATCAGATACAAAATGAAGCACAGAGCAATGATTGTTATGGTTACCACGATGGTGCATCCAGTATAGGTGCTCCAGGAGGACGTGGTCACGGTGGTATGGTAGGAAGAGGCAGAGGCCAGGTCGTCTGCTACAACTGTAACCAATCCGGGCATGTAGCTAGATATTGTCGGAACCCAACTACAACATGTCGCTATTTCCGAGCAGTAGATCATGTGATCGAGCAGTGCCCGCAGCTGATAGCTAAGATTCAGGCCAGAAACAGTATTCCTACCCAGAATATCCAGATGATTTCCGTCGAGCCATGACCTATCGCAGCTATTAATGTTGTCACACAGAGTGGAGCTATGATGCACATACAGAATATGGATAAATTTCTTGACGAGCCTTGTGTTCATAAAGCTCCCGAGAAAATCCCAGCATTTGATATCAAAAGAGAAAAAGAGATATTCATAGAAGCCAAGAAAGATTTTGCTGACCCTAGCACACCAGTTGCACCTGCGCAACCCCCGCAGCCGCTGGTGCACCCACAAGAAGCTTCGATGGACAAAGTAAGTACACTGTCCTCCTTTTTACAGAGTTGCCTGAAACTCTTAAGAAATCAGAATGCTTTAAAGGAGCTGTAGAAAGTCATTGCCTCCTGTGAACCTCAGCAAAGCAATGGTCCGGACAAAACTGTTAATAGAGTCAGAAGAACTGGCAGGGAAATGAGATTGAATGCTCAGGTAGGGGAATATGATATGACTGATGTCATTTTGGATCTAGGATCAGAGGTCAATGTTCTAACGAAGCAAACTTGGGAGAAAATGGGGAAGCTTGCGCTTGCCTGGTCTCCTATACAGTTGATGTTAGCCAATCAGCAAAGGATTGTGCCCTTAGGGAGATTCCTTAGTGTCCCAATCGATATTGATGGGGTCAGTACTTTGGCAGACTTTGAAGTTAATGAGATCATTGATGACAGTAATCCCTACCCAGCCCTGTTAGGAATTGAATGGGAAATGGAAAATGCTGCAGTTATTAACCTTAAGAAGAGACAGATGACCTTCGAAGGGAAAGAATTGAGAGTCATTGTACCCCTGGACCCTTCACAAGGGGAAAGGTACACATAAACACTACGAGATGAAGATCAGGATGACCTGGAACACATCTATAACATTACAGCTAAGGAAGAAGATTATTTCGATCCTATAGCCGAAGGTATTTTGGATGGGCAGTGTGATAGCTCGTGTATGACAGACTCCGATGATGGGTTGGAGAACTGGCAGAACAGACTCCATGAGCTGCATGGACATAGATGCGACCAAATTACCAAGTCTCTCAGATGGCTTGGTACTCAGGATAGTGCCCTACCTATTTTCGATGGGTTGTCAGATCCAGAGCAGTTTATTGGACAATTTTCAGAATGGGTACCAGACTCACAGAGACTAGAGACCCTGGATTCAACATTCAGGGCCACAGCAGCCAGATGGTGGAACAGCCATAAGAAAAATATTCCTAATTGGGAAACTTGTCAGAAGCTCCTTTGCCTGAGATTCTGGGACCAGCCCCAAGAGCTGCGAACCAAGTTTGATGGAAATTCTAGCTCCTAGGAACATTTGGCAAGATGCTACGAGGCATGGAAGTATGTACCTCAGGAAGAATGGGTACATATATTTGTGCATACTCTGGAGCCAATAGCAAGGAACTGGTACGCAGAGGCTGAGCTTCGCCAGGATACTGTAAGTTGGGATTGTCTTGTTGATAGTTTTTTACTTACATTTTCCACTAATGAAGTTTGTCTAGCTTTAGATGTAGCTATCAAGTTGATCCACACTAAGGTATTTGAGGATCAAGAGGTAGAAGAATACCAAGCTAACTGGAAGACACAAGAAGCTCATGCTCTAGAATGTTATAACCTCGCAATTGATGAGGATGAGGATCTGCGCAGCATTGATATTCCTAAGTCCGAAGGGCACTGTGAAGTACAAGGACCAGGAGTCGAAGCAGCGGAAGTGACTCAGCCACTGAAGACGCGGACCGTCAACATTGGATCAGAAGACCAGCCTAAGTATGCTACCATTGGAGATTTTTGGGATGATGAGATGGTAAGCAAAGTGACCCAACTTCTCCATGAATATCAGGACCTGTTCCCGACGAATTTCTCAGAGATGAAAGGTATCCTGGGAGATATCGGTGTGATAAAGATCCCGCTGAAACCTGATGCGCAACCTGTGAAACAGCGTCCTTATAGGTTGAACCCTAAGTATAAGGAAAAAGTTCAGCTGGAGTTGGATAAGATGCTCGCTACAGGAATCATCAAACCTATTGAAGAATCTGAGTGGGTCAGTCCTATGGTGGTGCAAGAGAAGAATACCAAAGGCAAGATTTGAATCTGTGTTGACCTAAGGAAGTTGAATGATGCTTGTTTACATGATCCCTTCCCCACCCCTTTTACGGACGAAGTGCTTGACAATGTCGGGGGTCAAGAGGTGTACTCTTTTATTGATGGATTTTCAGGCTACCATCAAATTAGAATTGCTCCAGAGGATCGACATAAGACAACCTTTGCTACAGAAATGGGGTCATTTCAGTATACAATTATGCCGTTTGGGTTGAAGAATGCCCTTGCTATTTTTTCTAGAGTAGTCATCTCCGCATTTAAGAAATTTATACATAAATTCCTCGAAGTATATTTTGATGACTGGACTATCTTTGGGCTAGTAAAAGATCATATAACTAGTCTAAGACTTATGTTGGATAAGTGTAGACAGCACCATATCTCCTTGAACTTGAAGAAGTACATCTTTTGTGCACCATTTGGGATTTTGCTTGGACATATTGTATGTAAGCAAGGATTGATGATGGATCCTATGAAGATAGCTATTATTGTAAACCTACCACCTCGGAAGTATGTTAAACAACTTCGCACTACACTTGGTCACACTAGCTATTACAGGAAATTCATCTGAAACTAAGCCCAGATCACTGCCCCGATGGAAAGGCAGCTGAAGAAAGATATTAAGTTCGTGTGGACACCAGAGTGCCAAGAAATATTGGATGTGCTAAAAGAAAAAATGGTCACCGCCCCTATCTTAGTATTCCCTGAATGGAATAAGGAGTTCCATGTACATGTTGATGCATCCTCCAT
The DNA here is from genome assembly GCA_001517045.1 of Pseudotsuga menziesii. Taxonomy (NCBI): domain Eukaryota; kingdom Viridiplantae; phylum Streptophyta; class Pinopsida; order Pinales; family Pinaceae; genus Pseudotsuga; species Pseudotsuga menziesii. Next base: position 137,758 of record LPNX010035334.1, read on the forward strand.
TGCTTTGGGTACTGTCTTGGCTCAATCTGGTGAAGGTAATACTGATCACCCTATTGCTTTTGCAAGTAGAAAATTGTCTACAGCAGATAAAAATTATACTACGATAGAACGCGAAGGTCTTGCTAAGGTGTATGCACTACAGAAGTTTCGACATTATTTGCTAGGATCTCACTTTAAGATGTTCACTAACCACTCTGCTTTGAAGTATTTGGTTCACAAGCCTGTACTAGGTGGAAGGCTATGTAAGTGGCTAACTCTATTTCAGGAATATGATTTTGAGATCATAGTTAAGCTTGGAAGACTTAAACTTGGACCTGACCACTTGTCGAGGCTCGAGTCAGGAGAAGAACCTACCAGTTTGGATGAAAGTCTTCCTGATGCCTAGTTGTTTGCTATCCAAATGATTGATGAGTACTTTCAGGATATTGTTCAATATTTGTCTACAGGTTTTCCACCCGCGGAGATGACCACACAGCAGAAGAAGCAGTTGGTGGTTCGCGCAGCGGACTTCACCTTAATAGCAGGACAACTGTATAAAATGGGACCAGATGAAATACTGTGCAAATGTATCTTGGAGCATGAAAAGCCACTGATTTTGGCAGAGGCACACTCTGGCCCCACAGGAGGTCATTATGCAGGAAAAGCCACGGCACAGAATATTTTGACAGCCAGATTGTGGTGGCCTATGATCCACAAGGATGCAAGAGAATATTGCCACAGCTGCAACATCTGTCAAAGAACAGGCAAACCATCTAGGAGGGATGAGATGCCTCTAGTCCCACAGGTAACTTTACAAGCATTTGACAAATGGGCAATTGATTTTGTTGGCCCTATCAATCCCCCTGTGAAGAAGTCAGGGGCACGATACATTATTACAGTGACTGATTACCTTACCCGCTGGGCCGAAGCTCAACTAGTCAAGACTTGTAGCACTGCTGTAGCTGCGAAGTTCATCTTCGACAACATATTGTCCAGATTTGGGTGTCCTAGAATTCTTATGAGTGATCAAGGATCACATTTTTTAAAGACTATTGAAGTATTGATTGAAGAATTCCAGGTTTATCATCAGAAGAGTACTGCCTGTCATCCACAAGCAAATGGAACTATCGAAGATTTTAACAAGATCCTTGAACATGCTCTGACGAAGGTTTGCAATGTTAACAGAAATGACTGGGATCTTAGAATTCCAGCAGTCCTTTGGGCATATAGAACTACCTGCAAGAAATTGACAGGCCATACACCTTTTAGGTTGGTTTATGGGCAGGAAGCAGTCATGCCCATGGAGTACATTGTTCCTAGCCTCAGAATATCCACTTTTACAGAGATGGATGACCTAGCTAGAGTGATAGCAAGGATGACGAAGATACTAGAACTGGAAGAGGATAGATTTGTTGCAGGGTTCCAACAGCAAGTGCAGAAGGCCTGAGAAAAAGCATGGCATGATAGACACATCAAGAAGAAGCAGTTCCAGCAGGGTGATCTTGTGCTCTTATACGATAGCAAATTCATGAAGTTCCTAGGCAAGTTCAAGACACATTGGAAGTGACTGTACATAGGACAGAAAGTTACTGATGGTGGCATAGTTTAGCTAGCTAAGTTGAATGGAGAAATTTTACCCTCGATGGTAAATGGGAGTCATCTGAAGAAGTATAGGGACAGTCTGGGACCTCCTAATCAGAAGCAGCCCCTAGAAGGACAGTCTTACTCCCAAGAACAGTTGAAACTTGGGTACCGCATGGGGTAGTAAGTACTGAGGGGTAATATTGTGTCGCAGTTGCAGGCAGTTGTTATGTCGAAGGTCCAAGGTGTGTCGTAGCCTAAAATGTGATGGATGGGACAAAATGGATTTGGCGGTGCCGGCACGAGAACTGCTCTCCATACCTGTAATAATGAGATTTTGGAGGAAAATTTGGCGCCGTGTGGACAAGATTTCTGGCATTCCATCATATTTGGTGTCATTAATGCACCATGATGACAGATTCTATTACAGGATTTTATAAAACACTTCATCGGCCTGCGACCCCTGCATTAAGCATTTCTTTGAGTTGTTCAGTTGGAACCATGTCAAACAATTGTGAAGTCTAGAAGTTAGTACGAGAGTTCAAAGAGAGGGGGTTGCAGAACCTTCTGAGCAGTTCACCAGTACAGTCCTATCCGACTAAGGTACAAAGGAAGGCAGAAGTTTTCTCTAAACCGGATGAAGGCAGGCATAAGTTCACTCTAACATGGAGCGAAGAAAGGCACAAGGCCTCATATCAAGACTCTGGAGAATCCCACCATGTATCCTCCGAGTTTTACAGAACCAAGGCGGTTGTTTGCCTTATGCAGCTTGACACGCAATTCTGGGGACCCTTAGTTGTGGATGGTCAAGTGTTCAGCAAATAGAGTGAAGGGTGGGGTTGCAGATGGATCCAAAAGACCTTCCTCAGCATAAATAACATGACTGAAGGAAGCGAGCAGCCAACAACAGCAGGAGGGGCGTCCTCAAGCAGCGCACTATGTCTTCACCGACAACGTCTATCACCAGCCCAGTGGATGAGTGTCCCGGGACGGGACACTAGTGAGTCTTAGGGGCCTGTTGGGACTCCAGTGTTAATGACCTGAGAGTTTGGTAACTCCACGGTTTTGGTGAAAGCTTATAAGTGGAGTTACAGCTCAAAATAGTCTTAGGGGCATCGGGGGTGAGTCAAAGACTTCTGTTGTAATAAACCCATGGTTTAAGTCCAGGGTTTAGGGTTTGGGATACCCATGGTTTAAGACCATGGTTTTGTAATAGTGTGTTGTATAAATATGCACTTGTGTAAAGAAGTGAGGTTAGGTTTTTGAATGTAAGAAAGTTAAGGTGAAGCTAAGGCTATTTTGTAAGTGAAGGATAAGTCCCAGCTGAGTGCGTGGATGACCTCTGTAGCTGTGTGCGCAGAGGGTTTGTAACTGTTAAGAAAATCTATAGCTGTGTGCACAGAGGCCTGCTGCTGTGTGCGCGGCTTGAGGACTAAAGGGATCTGCAACTGAGTGTGCAAATTAGAACTGTGATTTTGTAGAAAGTTGAATAAAACACAGTTCTGTGGATGTAACCCCTACACTAGGGGTGAACCACGTTATATCTGGTGTTGTGGTTCTTGTATGATTTATGTTATGTTCTTTTATGCATTGACAAGTATAGATAAATCTGATAAGTAAGATCGTTGTTTAAGAAATAGCTTCGCTGTGCATTCCCAGTAAGGGTTAACCAAGTCACAGTGTTATTTAACTGCGAAGATATATATATATTTGAATGATTAAGTTCTGTGTTAGTTGATTATAAATTGATAAAATCTAAATGTATAATAATCTCTCTCTTCTGCTTGCAGAAACCTGATTCTGCAGCATCCCATAGCTGTTTCGGGTGAGACTGCAACCTGTTCACAGGTTGTTGCCGAAAGGGCCAACACTGTGGGTCTTTTGTTGGTGCGAAGCTAAAGGTATAAAACTCGGGTCTTCCCCATAGCCCAACACTAGCTCAAATCCTTCAAAGGGATAGGAATCAAGCTGAGGATCAAGAAATGAGAGCTCCTTTCCAAAATGTTGTGCTAGAAGAAGAACAAGAGTTTGCTCAAGAAGAAGGGGAGGTAGAAGAAAATATCAACTGTATGGAAGTTGAAGTTGATCTCTCTTTCCCGATGCAATCAGACTATGACGAAGCCCTCATGAATGAGAAGATCATGGAAGAATCCTTATATCAAGTAGATGATTAAGAAGGTTATAATTTAAGATCCATAATTGTTTCTCTTGTGAAGAAGAGTCCTTCCTGTACAAAGAAGCATTCTCCTCTTGCTAAAAAGATTGTTGTTCCTGTAAAGAATATGGATGCTCCTCCAAAATAGCAACAAAAGCCATTATAACCATTAGACCATGATCCTATTTAGCTCAAATCCCCACCACAAGAGGTAAGAACTTTTGACAAATTATCCTATTCTTTCAATCTTGAGTCAGAAATTAAGAAGTTAAAAATCCCTTTTCCCTTGATATATCTTGTGAAGAATGATGCCTTCAAGTCATCCATATTGAAATCTCTTTAGCCAAGGATACCCATAGATGCTTACTTTGTGAAATTGCAAGATGATAAGCCCACAGTAATCCTAGCTCCTATGATTGAAGATTTGGATGAGTCTTTCCCAACTTTCTACATATCTTTGAACATCCATGACAAGATCCTTCACAACTATTTGCTTGAATCAGGAGCATCCCATAACCTAATGCCAAAAGAAGTGATGGATGAGATTGAACTCAACATTAATAAACCCTACCATGATCTATTATCTTTTGACTCTATGAAGATCAAATACCCAGTCCTCATCAAATACCTTCTCATAAACCTCTCCCAGTCATCTTCAAAAAGCATAGTGATGGACATAGTAGTGGCTGACATCCCACCTAAGTTTGGCCTCCTTTTGTCTCACTCATGGAGTAAAAGGCTCGGTGGTATCCTTTAGATGGACCTTACATATGATACAATCCAAATGTTTGGAGGGGAGACCAAGAGACTCTATAGGGAAAATTAGTTTACCTACATCATTACTAATGTCAAGAATTCTATAAATCATCCCATCTATGCAGTAGACACAGACTTTGGGGCATGCATTCTGCAAATAGATCATTCTCAATCAGTACATATATAGCTGACAAATCCTACCTATCATCCACCTGAGGAAGTAAACACCTCTATCTAGACCATGTTTTTTTATTGGGCCAGTACTCAAGCCTCAAATACTAACAACATAGTAGAATATGAGGCATTGATGTTGGGAGTGAATGCTTCCAAGGAAATGGGAATCATGTGCCTCAAGATCTTTGGAGATGCAGATCTCATCATACAGTAGGTGAACAATACTTTTCAAGTAAAGAATGTCAGGCTGAAGGCATACAAAGATGAGGTATGGAAACTTAGGGACTCTTTCATGTTTTTTGAACTCCCATATATACCTAGAGCTATGAACCATGTAGCTTATTCCGTTGATGTACCTGCAAGTATTTTTATTCCCCCTTTGCCTCCCAAGTTGAGCTATAAGATCCAAGTCAAGTACAGGCCATCCCTCCCTGATAATGTGAAATTTTGGAAAGTTTTTGAAAATGATGATTAACTCAATAAATTTCTCCAGGTCATAGATGAGTTTTCTGATAAGCATATTGATCAAGAAAACCTAAATATGGAAGAATCCCAGATGCCCAAATCAAGAGATAAAATAGGCAAATAGGATATTGTTCAGCTGCCTAGCAATTATATACCTCGGGGTCTAGTACCCCTAGAAGAGATTCTTGATCATAATGATGTTCCCTTTAAACCCGTGAAAAGGGAGAAAGACCCTGATGTCCATGAGCACAACCTAGGTAGCCAAATTCATCCAAAATTCATAACTATTTCCTCTGAGTTAACCATTGATCAAAATTCATAACTTTGTAGTCTTATGCAAGAGTTTGCCAATGTATATGCTTAGGAATATAGTGATATGAAAACCTATGACACAACTATCATCCAACATAGGATTCCCTTGGAAAAGGATACAATCCCTTTCAAACAAAAGCTAAGACCTATCAGTCCCCTCCTACTTCTATTGATTGTGAAAGAAATCCAAAAGCTCCTTAACGCAAAAATCATAATCCCACTGAGATATTCCAAATGGATTGAAAAATTAATGATAGTGGGGAAGAAAAATGGGGAGACCAAGTTATGCATTGATTTCAGAAACCTAAACAAATTCTCTAATAAATACAACTACCCCTTACCCAAGATGGAGCATCTATTGTAAAGAGTCTCAGGAGCTAGCGTCATGCAATTCCTAGATGGTTTCTCTGGCTACAATCAAGTTTCTGTACACCCTGATGATCAAGAGAAAACTGTGTTTACCACTCCCTGGGGTACTTTCATTTATGCTGAGATTCTGTTTGGGCTAATGAATGCTAGGGCCACCTTTCAAAGAGCCATGGACATAGCTTTTGTGGGATTTAAATACAAGTTTGTTCTCATCTACCTTAATGGCGTCACTGTTTACTCTAATAGCCATGAAGAACATTTGCAGCACTTGAGGAGGGTGTTTTTGAAATGTAGATAGTTTGGGATATCTATGAACCCAAAGAAGTCTCAATTTTCTCTTAGGGAGGGAAAACTCCTAAGTCACATAGTTTTAGGAGAAGGTGTGAAGATTGATCTTGTTCGAGTTGAAGCAATCCAGAAGTTGTCCATACCTAGGTCAAAAAAGGACATTCAGTCATTCCTAGGTAAGATAAATTTTGTCAGGAGGTTTATCCCAAATTTTTCTAAGTTGGTAAAACACATAACCTCTATGTTGAGGAAGGAACCTGAAATCAAATGGATAGAGCAAGAAAGTTTCTCTTTTGAATCCATTAAGAAGGCTATCATGGAAGCTCCCACTCTAATTAGTCCAGACTACACCAAGGGCTTCTACATTTTCTCCTTTGCTTCCTATGACACAGTGGCAGTAGTTTTGTTACACAAATATGATGAAGGTCTTGAGCACCCCATTGTCTTTTTCAACAAAACATTGAGGGATGCTGAATTGAGGTATGATCCTATCGACAAACAAGCCTATGCTCTCATCAAGTCACAAAAATTCTTCATAATTTACATCCTACACACAAAGGTCCTGGCCTATGTCCCTTCAGCTACTGTGAAGGATGTTTTGACCTAGCCTCATATTGATGGAAAGAGAGCCAAATGGATTGCCAAAATTATTGAGTTTAACATAGAATTAAAGCCCACCAAGCTAGTAAAATTCCAAGGGCTATCTAAGCTCGTGGTTGAAGAAAATTGTGATCTATTGAGAATGAATTTCATTGGTATAAGTTCAGCAAACCTATAGATAGAGGTAGCAACTGAGGTAGCAATAGAGGCAGTTCAGGATTAGCATGACAGCTAGCAGGTGGCTGAGAACTTGTCTTTATGTGAGTGGTACTCAGGTATTATTCATTTCTTTCAAAGTGTAGAAGCTCCCCTTGGGATAATCCTAACTCAAGAACGGGATCTTAATCTTAAGTCTATGAAATTTTGTATAATTGATAAGCTGTTGTATTGGAAAGATTCTTCTGGTGTTTTGTTGAGATGATTAGATAAAGAAGAGTTCGTTCAGATCATACATCAGTTTCATTTAAGTACATGTGGGGGACATCATTACTAGAAGGCTACATCCCACAATATTCTGAGGGCTGGGTACTATTGGCCTATTCTTTTCTCTGATGTGTGTACCTTTGTGAAAGCCTGTGAAAAATGCCAAAGATTCATAGGAAAGAAGCATCTCATATCTTTTCCCATTAGACCTATTGTAATGAATGGTCCTTTCAAGTAGTGGGGTCTTGATTTCATAGGTGAGATTAATCCTTCATCAAGTGGTCAACACAAGTGGATCCCAGTAGCCACAAATTATTTCACCAAGTGGATAGAGGTAGTCCCCATTAGGAATGCCACTCACCAAGCCATCATGAAGTTTTTATATGAGAACATATTTATCAAGTTTGGCTGCCCAGTAAGGCTAGTGACTAATAATGCACGAGATTTTAAATCCAATGCATTGGTTAGCATGTGTCAGTCAATGGGAATTCAATTGGTGCATTCCACTTCCTGTTACCCTTAAGGCAATGGCCTTGCTGAGTCATCCAATAATAAACTAGTTAGAATCATCAGAAAACTATTGGAGAATAATTAGAAGACCTGGGATTCTAAGCTAAAGTTTGCTCTATGGGCTGACAGGGTGACCAACAAAAAATACATAGGGACTTCTCCTTTTAAGTTGTTTTATGGTACTCAAGCCATTTTTTCCATCTATTCGGTTGTACCAATAGCCAAGTTCTTTCAGGAGGAGCATGATGAACCAAATGACATGGTAAGGAGGATGCTTGATTTGGTTAAGCTGCAACAAGTCAGGGAATAGTTGGTGGAGAAGTCAGAAGATTACCAAAAGAATATTAAAAGTATCTTTGACAAGAAGGAAAAGGTGAACAATTTTCAGGTTGGAGACTAGGCTCTGAAATGGGATGTTGTCAGGAAGGACACAGGAAAGCATGGTAAATTTCATTCTCGGTGGATAGGACCTTTCGTGATAGCTGAGGTACAATAGAACAACACTTCCAAACTGCAAAATATGGAAGGCGAGAAGGTTTTTGATGGCCCAGTCAATGGGCGATTTCTAAAACTCTATTTCATCTAAGGCTTCAAGTCCTTCTTATTGTAAAATATTATTTTTTGTTTTTTTGTTTTTGCAAAATAACTCCATGCCGAATGGAACAGTAGAAGATAGGTTTAATTCTTATTTTTTCAAGAAAGACATTTTTGTCTAGAGTTCTTGGGACCTCACAGGAAGTTTCCCATCCCCGAGTAGGAGCCATATGTTATCTCCTAAATAAATTAGTCTTCAATAGGTCAGACTCATAATATTTATTTGTTCATAGTGTTGAAGATTTCAGTGCACATTATGAAATATTTTTGTGTTTTTAATAAAGTTGGAACTCCTTGTACTCTATTTCTTCATAAAATTCAAAGTTTATCTTTTGTTCGCTTAGGCAAACATCTCAATGGCTCATTAGCTACTGAAAATCCCAGCTTTCGGAAGCTTGAAAATTGGACTCGGGACTACGTTAACCACCGAAAGCTCATTGACTCTATTTTTTAATGAAAATTTTGAAGATCAGCTTCCGATGGTTTAGGCGAACATCTCAACATTCATTAGCCACCGAAAAAGCCCATATTTTGGTAGCTTAAAAATTGGATCCAAGAATACCTTAACCACCGAAATCTCCAAAAGGGGAAAATGGTTAGCGCATCCATCCCTACACCTGTTCCAGTTCCGTATTTTAGCTATCACGAGCATCATGTTTCCAGCTACAATAATCATGTTCCAGGAACTGTGCCAGTGCATGGGTCTCATCAGACTATTCCATCATCCAGTTCAAGTCCCAATTTCCAAGTAAAAAAAAAAAACATTGAATCCTGTGAAAACCCCTCCTTAATCCATTTCCCATTTTTTGCATGTGTTTTACTAAGCCAGGCTTCCTGAACCCCCATGCGCCATAATTTTCTCTCCCGAAGCTCATTTTTTCCAATTTGCAGGTACATAAGCAGTCTAAAGGATGAAAAGAGGGGGACCTGTCCTAAGACAAGAGATGGGTGACATTGGTTACCTAGAAGAACATCCAAAGGTATGTCAGCTATTCAAGGATGTAGGATACTACATATTTTGTGAAAAGGTTCAGGGATCTCATTAGCAAGTGGGAGAAGCATTTTCCCTCACATTTGATGGCTCAAAGGCAGTAATTGGCAAAGAGGAATTCTAGATGGATGAAGCTGTGGTCACTGAAGTGATAGAGCTCCCAAGGAATGGGGAAAACTGGTTTAAAACCACTGTCACAAAGAACATAGAATTCAGGTATTACCTGCAACCTAAGTAAAAAAACCTCATATGGAAGAAGATAATACCTACATCCTAGTTGGAGGAAAAATGGGAGCACTTGTTGAAAGAAATCCTAGTCTACATAACCTGTGGGGGAAGATATAATAGGGTAATGATCTACCACTTCAAACTAATGAATCATTTCACTGGAAAGAACCAAAACCTACCTTTTAATTCTACAAAATCCTGACTAAAATGGCTCATCAGGTTAGGGTCGAGCCAACCAAGATTGCAGGTAGGTTATATCACCATGGCTTGATCAAGCTAATTGTCCTAGAGCTGTTGCAAAAGAGAAACATCGCCTGGACATTCTTCCTATTCTAGAATGAGTTTGACATAGAATTGTATCCATAGGACAAAAGGAATTCCCCTTAAAAAAGGTATTCCACCTCCAGAGGTGGCAAAAGGAAGAGGAGAGCCATCTTCCCAATTGTCGTGGACCAGAATTCTCCAGCTTTTAAGAAGGCCAAAAAGAACCTAGACTTCAGTAACAGAACATAGAAGGAGGAAGCTCCAATAGAAGGTAAAAATATCCTAAAATTGCCATACACTAATTTTGAGGATGAAGAGGAGTAGGGAGTTGAGCTAAAAAAGAAGGTTGCAGCAGAGCATGAGGAGTTTTCCTCACCTACATCAAGGGAGGATCTAGTTGAACCAGTGATAGGGGCTTCCTCTCGCAACCCTAGCTCCCAGAGAATCAACTAGCTAATAGGGAAAGTATATGAAATAGAGGTCCTAGAGAGATAAATCAAAAGAACCAATGCAATATTAACCAAAACAAATACTGAATTGCATGATTCTACTCTAGAAATGAGAGGGATGTATGCCCTACTAAAAAAAGAAATATGAGATTAATGAAGGAAAATGCCATGCCCTACAATAAGATCAGGCTTTCAAGGTTGTAGAAGAAGAATTCAAAACCTAAATATCAAGAACACCTTTTGCTGGAAACCCTAGCAGAGGCAACAATAAGCTTTCAGGGTCCGGAGGCAGCATGTGATGTTGCTATTATTCCAAACCCTATGCAGGTTGTAGAAATACTAGAAGGTTAGAATTGAAGCTATAAAGCATTAGGAGAAAGGGTGATTAAAAGTTTTGTTAAATTTTGAAGAAAAAAAGCTTTTGGTGGCTTAGGCAAACACCACAATTGTTCATTAGCCACCGAAATAGAGGTTTCGACGACTTACAGACCCATAATTTTGCTTTCTTAGCCATTGAAAGCATAGAATAGTGCAGAAAGGTATAGTTCCACACATAACTGACTTTGGTTGATCCAAATACCTCAAGGATGATTTATGAGGTTGAAAATTAATTAAAGGCACCAGTATCTTGGGTCTGTTCTAGTTTTGAAGGTGCCGGCGAGGTGAAATAAGGTCACAAACCCTACCTACTCCGACAAAGTGTGAGTTGTCTTCCAAATAGCAATTATGAGTTCTAATTCAATGTTCACTACAGTTATTAAAGAGCTCTAGGTGTAAGGAAGTGTTGTAGCTAGGTAGATTAGCACTTAAGTTAGGGTTTTTGACCTAATTTTTACAAAATAGTTATGCTTATCTATTTTTAGTAAATTCGATCTAATTTTTCAGGATCTGAAATAAATTTTGTAAAGGCTATAAAGCTTGTGATTAATGTTGAAGCAAAGGTTTGACTTTGGATATTTTTAGACACTTACTATATTCAAACTTCTCATGTGCTTTATCATTTAATATAAGCTGTTTTGCAATTATATGTTCAGGTTCCATTTCTTTTCTGTTCTATACTTGTTCTTGAATGTTTGATTCTGATTTATTCTTTTTGTCTAATACGAGATAGTTGTCATCCTATCTCTACGTTGATGAGTTGAAATGCAAGTATCTTTCCTTGTTATGATTATCCATTCATATATGAGTTCCTTATATATGAATATGCTAGCATAGTGAGTTCTTCATTTATTCACCTTTGATACAAAACCTATGAACATTGATAGTTAGAAGCCTTATCTATTTGATTTATTATTATGCATGTCTTGAGTGAGTGAGGTCTTATTGGTCATCTAAATTGATCCATTTAGAAAACCATTAAAAACATTGAAGTTACCAGGCATCCTTGAGCTACAACCTAGAGGAGTTTCCTGGAGAGCTAACAACAGTAATGCAGAATCTTGGTTATTTTGTGCATCAATATCATGTGACTATGCTTTTGAGAATTTCCATATTCTTCTAATATGATTATGGATAGGAGAATAAATCTTTCATTTGTCTCTTATTTCTAGAGGAATAGTGACTTGGTCTAATTTGTTCTTCAGTGGGCTGAATTGTGGATCTGTTTTCACCATCAATTAGAATCTCTCAGGAATCTTGTTGCACCTCACTAAAGGAATTGAAACTAAATGAGACAATGTAACATGTTCATTCTAATACTGGGACCTCATTCTTCTTTTGTCATATGTATGCCTAGCAACATTCCCAACTGTTTCAGTGAGATTTTGGGACCATTTATGATTCTGATTTCGAATAGGAGTTGGATCTGGATCTAGATCCTCTTGAGGTTCAATCTCAATCTCAATATCATGTTGATACTATTCCTTATCTTCTGAATATAAAATTGGACTATAGATCATTAACAAAATGTGTAGATATAATGTTTTTACCTCTCATTTAGAATGGTTATTGAGGTTGTACTGGATCTGAGCATGGAAGAAAGTGTGACAATGCATATGCCTTAGAGGCATGGTTAGCTAGGTCCAAACACTACTCCCTTTGGTGAGACAATATGTGTCATATATTATATAGACAACAAATTTGCAGCTAAAGAGGGCACATCGAGCTTTTTTGAACACTCCATGTTTTAACTTGATACAACCCTTTCCTTCAGCTCGAATTTGGGTATCCTAAACCATGTGAATTATCAGATCATCTATAGTTTGTAATGAAGAGAATGATTCTCTCGATTGAACCATATGATCTAAGATTTATGAATCACTAAGGCATGTGATTTTGAACAAATAGGCTTCAGTGCATGTCATCTCTCATCATGATATTCAATCTCTTCTCCAAATTCATTCTTTCTTGAACCTTCAGGGTTGGAAATACTGTGCTTCTCCACAAGTTTTTCCATTTGATCAATGTTATTCATCATACAATAAATTTATGGATGAAAGCCTCTCATATAGTAGGAACATTGAGTCTTCTCAAATTTCTTCTCCTTCTTGGAATCTGAGGCTCCATTGAAATATTTTTATTCTCATTTGTCTTTGAATTAGTATTTTTGGTCTCCTTTCATTTTTTCTTCCCTCTTTATTATGCATTGCTAGAGTCTCTAGCTAAGAGTGCTTGATTCTTGGAAGTTTGAAGCACTCCCATTTGAATCAATTTGTGTTACTCTTGGATCAAATACACTACAAAAGAATCTAGATAATGCATTTTCCATTTGTAATGGAAACTCTTTGGGAATGGAAAGTAGAGACAAAGACCGAAAAATATGAGCCAAGCTTGCTCGAAATTGACAACACAAGCTAATCATCCTTCTTTTCTGTCCCACGTTGTTTGCATTGTAGTACTATGGCTTTTTTATTTCAAAAATGATTTTTGAATAACATCGAAACTACTGGGCTATATTGCAATGAGTTTATTCTCTAGAATATGGCCTCTAAGCTAATATTGTTTCCAAACAAAGATTCAATCTTTTCCCTTTCTTCATATGGAGTTCATAGTCCCTAAAGGTGAAACAAAATGTCCCTCAAGATGTGGATGCACATGAAGTTGAAATATTCATCTATCCGGTTCAGAAACTTTCATTTCTCAACATATTGTTGGGCCTCTTCTTCTCTTCCCATTTTCATCCTATATTGTCCCTTGTTGTGCAAGGCCATCTGCATATCTACCCTCCAATCAATTTAATTAAAGGGTGTAAGAGCATAACAGTTCGTCATTTAACTATATGTTGTTCAGTCAAAGTTTCAAAAGCTAAGTAGGTACCTACAAAAAATCACTCCAAAACAATCCAATTCAAAGTCATATGTCAAGTCAAACCTTTCCACCTCGACATATGCACTTTTCATAGTCCGTCACACCTAGATAGACTCATGTAGATAGAATCCAGAGTGAGAAATGTTATGATTTCAGGAATTATGTGGAAACTTAGTTTCTTTGGGTGCAAGCATGGATGTCTTAGAGGTTTGAATTTTTAGTTGGAATAAGGCTTTGATACCATGTTAAATTTGAGAATTGATGAAATATATTGGAAAGGAATTATATAGTGGAATAATCAAGATGAATGTACACTGAGTAAATAATTCATGACACAAATTTAAGATAAATCGAAGAAGAATTTCTCAGAATTCATGACATTAAGTGAATCAAAGGACAAAACTTCAATTAAGAAAGTTTGTTGCATTCGACACTTGAATTATTGCACTATGCCACTTATGTTATCTTGTTAACTATGAGATTAGTATTCAATTATAGATTGAGTTCACTCCAATGTCACTTAACTATGAGTTAATATCCATGATTTAAGGTATGGCACATTAGTTATGAATGATGAAGATTCAATGAATGGTTTGAGTATTCAAAAAATGAAATTCAAAATTGTAATGCATGGGTGGATAATTCTCATGCAACTATTCATGTAATCAAAGACAAATTGCAGTCCATCATTTCTTTAGATATCGACATTCATCAATTATCAAGATTCAATTAATAATGGTTAATTACGTGATTAAAGAAAGATGGACTACTTAACTAAAATGTTTACAATTTATTTATACTAACATAAGACACTTAACTTAATCAAAGGACAACACTTTACTTAAAAAGTGTGTTGCATGCGGAACTTGAGTTATTGCACTATGACACTTTTTTTATCCTGTTAACTAGTCCATATTTCTTTAATTATGTAGTTAACCATTATTAACTTAATCTTTATAACTTGAGTTCACTTTGAATTCTCTTTAATGCTGATCTCTTTATCTTATTTCATGTTTTATGTTTAATCATCTATCATATCATATTATAATCAGAAGAATTGTCAGACTAAAAAAATGTTTAAATTTTATAATTAATGCATAAACCTCTTTCAAAATTTATACTTAATACATAAACCTCTTTTTTTATCTTGGGGTTCTAGATGCCTATTTCGGGTGACATGGAATGTATTTCCCAAACAAATTTGCTTTGATATAATTTGAATTGGAAGTTGTTTAATGGAAACCGATAAGAAATGTCTATATGATTACAAAAAAATATCAATCTTCTGTTTCTTTCACTCTTAATAAGAATATATTTTTCTAGTGGTAAGAGGAAACTTTCAAGAACATTATTCAACTCATGGTAGTACTATTATACTACAAGAAGTGTACTTTTCATTATAGGTAGAAGATAATTAATATTCATAGAAATAGTATAAGTTCTTAATCCTTTAGTAACACAATGAAATCATAAATTCGATCCCTTTTATGAAATACAACCAAAAAACAAAAGAGAGGAAGATAATAAATATTCATACAAATAATATAAGTTCTCATCCCTTTACAAAAACAATAAAATATTTAATTTGATCAATTTCGTAAAATACAACAAAGGAAATAGTTTCATTAGGGGAATTTTGAGGTTTAAAATTGTCCTCATAAGAGATATAACAAAATATTATGAGTTATTCATTTTGTGGGGAAGATATATAAATTTGAGAAATACAACAAAAAAAACAAAAGAGATGAAGATAATAAATATTAATACAAAAAATATAAGTTCTAAATCCCTTTACAAACACACTAAAATCTTGAATTTCATCACTTTCCTAAAAAACAACAACAAACAAAAGAGTTTCATTCTTCCTAAATAACACTAGCTTGTGTTTGTTATAGTGTTCCAAGAAAATGACCATTTACGAAATTCATTGTTCAACCATAAAACATGGACACTTTTGGATTTGTACTATTAGCATGAATATTCATTATCTTGAGTTTCTAATGTTAAAAAAATGAGCTTGAGTGTTACCTCTACCCCTAAGATCTATTCTTATTAAGATTAATAAGAATGAAAAAACAAGAAGATTCATTCCTTCCTTCAATACCTCCATGGTGTTCTCCCATACAATGCCAATTAATTATAGATTCAATTAATTCAAAATTTGTTCAAGCAATGCAGGGACAGGTCATTCGATTCCAACTTGGTGATAAGTCTATCCATGGGAAATGTGATTTCGGATGGAACATATTTTTAAATTCTTGAAATACTTTCCTTTAAATAAAAATGATTCCATAGAATGATAAGAAATTAAGGATTATTTTTGTTTAAAAAAAAATCACCATCCATAACCATGTAACTCATACAATTCTCAAATCAATTCACGTAATTTCCACTGGTTTTTTTGGTTAAAGAAGATGAAAATTCTCCATGCAAAGGTATGTAATTCAATATTTTACAGAAATTTATTGATACAAAGAGAGTGAGAGAGGTGGATACTCATATGGAGAGAGTGGAAGTGGAAGATGTAGTCATATAGAGAAACATGTATAGTTGGATAGGGGGGATAGCGGGAGAGAGAAGGATTAGAGTTTATAGGTATAAATGAGGAAGGATGGAGAGAGATAGAGAGAGAGAGATGAAAACATGAAACCATGTGAAGTATTGAAGAAAAATATCCATAAGGTCACACATATTTATAAAAATAGAAGGATGGGTGGGTGGTTAGTGGAAGGGGAGAGAGACAAATGACGTAAGAGAGATGGAGTATCAAATGTATAAGAGTGAGAATCCTTGAAGGAAAAGATGTAAAAGATGACAAATATATACTATGATGTTTTGGATTCCCCAAATGTTAGATTTTTATCAATTAGACAGTATTATCTTAGGATATTATCTGAGAGAATAACATGCATAGCAAACAATCACAAGAGACAATAGACACAAATATTTTCCTTGTGGAAACCATAAAGGAGAAAACCCCACAACTTCCTTAGAGATAGAAAGAGCACCGATGGCAACAGTAAAACCCAAAGACAAAAATATGATCTCCAATAGTTGTTCTCTCTCTCACTTGAGTGAGCATCTCCTCTCTCACCTATGCGTTATATCTAGGTGAGTGTGTGTCTCAAAAAGAGAGGCTCACTCTATTTATACTAGTTTTTAAGTTGACAATTACTTACTAGGGCTGACTTCTCTAGGAGAATCTAACAACCCTAGTGCCCTAGAACTGTGGGGATTTTTCCCCCCGATCAACGAGGGTTAATCATTATGAATTTACATGACTTGATTACATTAATGATTCTCCCAATAGGAACATCGAGGACCAATGACATACAATATAGAAATATACAGGTGAATACATTTCGAAGCTACAGATACATCAACACCCCCTCTTAACTAGGAAGGTATTCTCTTGAAACAATTCATCAGTACAAGTCTTCGTCACTGGATCATCCTCAAAGCTAGATCATCATCAAAGATGGATCATCATAAAAGCTCTATCATTATTGGATCATCATCAAATATGGATCATCACTGGATCATCATCATCACTACTCCCACTATCTCGAGCAAATGATGTTATCTCTCAATTCTACTCATCATAGGAAGTTCTACAGAACCAACCTCTTTTCATGTTAGTTGTAGGGATAGCCTCCATGTAGGTCTTCATTTTCTTCAGTTCTTATATCCAACAATGGGAGGCCCATCCTGCCACCATGTTGGAATGGGCCACCCAGCACTTATATCTAACCGTGGGGGGAACACATGCAACATCCATGTTAGAATGGCACGCCTAGCTCACATCTAACCATGGGAGGCCCAACCCACCATGATGTCAGAAAGGACCAACACTCACAACTGCCCATGGGAGGCCCAACCTACCACCATGTTAGAAAGGCTCATCCAACACTTATATCTGACCATGGGAGGCCCAGCCTACCACCATGTCAGAAAGGCCCAACACTTACATCTGAACATGGGATGACCAACTTGCAACCATGTCTGAAAGGCTCATCCAACAATTATATATAGCCATGGGAGGACCAGCCTACAACCATGTCAGAAAGGCCCATTACTCACATCCAACCATGTGAGGCCTAGCCTGCCACCATGTCAGAAAGGCTGTGCACTTACATTTGACCATGGGAGGCCTAGCCTGCGACCATGTCAGAATGAATCTGCTCTTACATATGACCATGGGAGTCCCAACCTTCCACCATTTCAGAAAGGATCAACACTTACATCTAACCATGGGAGGCCCAACCTACCACTATGTCAGAAAGGCTCTATACTTACATCTGACCATAGGAGGCCCAAAATGCCACCATGTCAGAAAGGCACATAAACTCATCACTTCCCCTTTGAAGAAACCTCGATCTAGAGAACACCAAGATTCTTCTTGAAGTACTCAAACTTCACTCTGTCCAGTGGCTTGGTCAACAAATCAATTATCTGCTCGTTCATCGCAACATACAGCAGCTTCATTGCTCGTCTCTCCACCATATCCTTGATATAGTGATATTTGATCTCAATATGCTTTGACTTGTCATGGAACACTAGGTTCTATGACAAATTTGCACAAATCTGGTTGTCGCAATATATAAATTTATCATCCAACTAGAGATCAAACAAATCAGATTGTAGCTTCCTCAGCTACACTGCCTCACAACTAGCCAAACAAGTTCTGACATACTCTTCTTTGGCTGTACTTAGTTCCATGCAGGATTGATTCCTGCTAAACCAAGAGATCACACCTGATCCCATACTAAAGCAACACCGTGAAGTTCTCTTCCTATCATTGGCACTGCCTTCCCAATATGAATCGACATAACCCTCTAGGTTAATATTCTAATTCGACTCATACTTGATTCCATAATCAACTGAACCCTTCAAGTACCTCAAAATATGTTTTGCAGCAATTAGGTAAACATGTCTCGGATCAGTCAGGAACTAGCTCAATGTGTTCACAACAAAGCAAATATCTGGTCCCGTATTTGTCAGGTACATCAAAGACTCAATCATTTGACGATACATCGTAGCATCAACTGAATCTGATGAAACATTACTCAATAGCTTTAGCTTCAATGCCATAGGTGTGGTCATGGTCTTGCAATCCATCATCCCAAACCTCTTGAGGATCTCTACTACATAATTCCCTTGTCCCAGGAAGATTCCATATGCATTATTCCACACCTCCATGCCTAGAAAGTAGTGCATCATACCCAATTCCTTCATCTCGAACTCGACAACAAGCTACCTCTTCGTATAAGCAATCAACCCATATTCACCTATTACAAATAGGTCATCTACATACAGTAGGAGTATCAGTGTGTTCCCTTCTTCAACCTTGTAGTAAAGGTTGGAATCCTCTTTACTCATGGTAAATACCAAACTATTCAGGAAGATTTCAATCCTATCATACCATATCCTGGGTTGCTATTTCAAACCGTACATGGATTTCTTCAGTTTACACACATGAATTTCCCTGTCATGCATCTTAAAACTAAGTGGCTTCTCCACATACACTTCCTCTTCCACTATACCATTCAAGAAAGCAATATTTAAATCAATCTATTGTATCTTCCATTTCAATACTTCTTCTAAAGCAAGTACTGATCTACTAGAAGTGTATAAGGCTATAGGTGCAAATGTTTCTTCATAATCTATTCCTTCTTTTGGGGAGAATCCCTGAGCCACAATTCTTTCTTTAGATTTCTCTATGTTTCCATATGCAGCATGATTGATCTTGTAGATCCACTTGGAAGTCAAAACAGACTTCCCTTGTCATCTTGGGACAACATCCCATACATCATTCTTCATGGTCGACTGGTACTCCTTGATCATAGCATCCTTCCATCCTTTTTGCTCTGTTGATTCTTCATAGTTGGAAGGTTCTTTATCAATGATTTCACATAATAGGGATACATATCCGAAGTAGGACCTCGTTCTGTTCCTTTCTCTATTCATTTATTCTAGAGCCCCATATCTTTTTGCACCTTGGATAGCCTATTGTACCCATGCATGTTTCCTCTTGCGAGGATTATTTTTCTATGGTGGATCTACACGTTCATGGGGTTCTTCTATTTCTTAATCTTCTTCTTGAGTTGCATCATTCATAGTTCTATCTTGAATCCTGGGTGCTTCTGTTTCTTTAGGGTCTTGTTGGCCTGATTTTCTGACCTACGCCAACTAAGGAGATTAAGCCCACACAGGTTGCTTAAAGAAGCTTCCGGTGTGTTTGGGATTGCAAAATCTCACAATTTATGGTCCTGCTACCAACTGCACTTTTGTCTTAAGGAGAAATTTAAATTCAGTAAAAAAATTTATCCTAATCTAATTATTATTTAAATAAACCCTAGAATTAGTTTTCTAAAGCCTAAGTTGTCCTAAAATGCTTTCTTAATGAAAGTCTTCAATTTTTTGAGGATTTTGCTTCAAATATTCTAATTCAAAAGACTATTATAAATATTATGAAATTAACATAGTCCTATTTAACAACTGTTAAATATAAACTACACTAAAACTAAAACTAACCAATTATTCTATCCCAGCTTAGAGCAATTAAACCATTCACATTAAACCATTCTGTTATATATTCACAATAGTAAAAAATTTAAAATAGACAACTACTTTAAACTTTTTTGGAATGTTTTATTAATTAACAATCAATAATCAATACTAAATATCTGAACAAAATATAATATTCATAATGAAAGCATTGTAATAATACAAATGAAATCGAATAAACATAACTATGTATATTACTAAGATTCAAATTTTCAATAAAAATATTGATCAATTCAATATAGTAACATACTCATTCAAATAACAATATTGTGTTAACATAGTATAATATTAAATAATCACTACAATCATAACCAAGTATAACTGTACCAGTTGTATAACTAGAAGATAATATATTGAAATATATATATAAGGTGTTCAAAAATAGTACCAAACAGTGATACCAGTATGCGAACTTTAAGTCACACTCCTTCTCCGAAGGTAAAACTCCAGTAAAGAGATAAAACTAGTACTGAAATGATATTTCAATGATGCTTTTCTTCTCATACTCCCCCCAATTACATCGAAATTACTAGTTTATATAACCCCACTAGTATTTCATTTCAGTTTCTAATAAGTGCTATAATGAATACAATAGGAATCCTATTCCTATTTAGTTGTGTTGAATCTCTTCAAAAAGACACCTGTCATAAACATTATACTATGGGATAAAACTGTCAATTAAATGACTAGCTTGTATTATCTTTTGATTCATAGGAACTGACATATTCGTGGCCATCTTGAACATCCAATCCTTCTAGAAGCACCAACATATGCCAACTGTGAACAAAACATCGTGTGTTTGCTTAGGATAATGATACCATGTACACCTGTAACAAGCGAAATAAAATTCTTATTAAAACCATGTTAACAGAAATAACAATAAAACAAAACAAATTATATGCATGCCTGCAAAATCTATGATTTTGCAGGTATGCGCATCAAAACTTTTATTACCTATCAAAAGAGAGATAAACCATATAACCAAAATAGAAACAAGATCAGGTTCTATTTTCTAAATTGATTACTATTCTGGCTTCAGAAAGCTTAGCTTTGAGCCTGACAATTATTAGCTTCTGTCAATCTACTTGCTCAAGCAAGTACTGGTTTGTATTTATCATTGATTTCTTCGCTTCCTTGTATCTATTATTCTTCAAGTTCATGTCCTTCCATCTATTAACCCAATTTAGTAATTTTGCCATGAATGTTTTATTTTCTTCATCTTTTAAGGATGCATTTGCTTGACACTCTTTTAATTCATTTTTCAATTCTGCGATTTTTGTTTCATATACTCTATCAAGTACCTATTGGAGGGTTTCTTCTTCCTCATGATGACATGAATCATCAGATTGAGAAGAATCAAGATTATTCACAACTTGATCTGGTGATGGAATGCTTATAAATGATGGCTCAGGGCCAGAACCACAAGCATCCATACATGATGGTGCTACTTCAAACATACTTGGCTCAGTAATGCTTTTGGCCATTGATTTTTCATGATTCTCCTCTATGGGAATAGGTTCATCCATATGCGTGGTTTTAGGAATCAAAGATGAAACATCACCCTCAAGTTGGACAACGACTAGCTGAGTGTTCTACTGAATGGTTACATGAACAGAGGCTGTAGTTGTCGCATTCATGCTTCGAGTGAATCTTCATGTACGAACGAACACAAATCCTTTTGGCTCAAAACTTCCTCTATCACAACAAACCTGTGCTAACTGTTCAAGTTTTTGCATGGATTCATCACCAAGTTATTTATAAGTACACAAATTAGAAGGGGTTTTATGAGTAACAGCATCAACATTTTCATCATTTGTCAATTCACCATTCACCTTTGTAGGTGTACTGAAACATTTGTCAGATAGGGATTGGTCCATATTTATTTCATCATAGCAGGGATCGACCTAATTTAATGGTTCTATCATTACTAATACAAGTATCTACAGTTGAACTTACTTCCTGTAGTTTACTATCTCTTAACTCAGCCTTATGAATATCATCCACTTCAGATTTTAATGGAGATTTACACTTCCTACGAATTTTGGGAGGAGGGTTTGGCCAATACTGTGTTGACCCTAGTTTATTTTCAACCAAGAACTCATCCCAAGATATACAGCTAAGAGATAACTGATGCTGGATTAAAATTTTAATCAAACCATGATGGAACAAAATCCTATTAGGTTTTCCTATAGTAGTTTGCACTAAATGTGCCACTTTTTTCAGGCTTTGAAGTAAGTAAAAGGGAATATTGAGCTTACAACCCTTCAACACTAATAGTAATCACAGATGATAATAATGAATATGAGAGAGACGACCATCACAAGAGACATACCTGACTAGGATTTCATAATACATTTTCCATTCTGGTTTTAAGAACCTAGTTGAAACCCCAATTTTTAACTTCGCATTGGCGAGTAAGGGTAACAGTAATGACCTACACCTCTTCTTATCAACCTTTCTTTCTTTAAACCAATGTTCTCCAATTTGAGAAAGCTTTGTTGCTTCTGCAATCTGATCCTTATCAATTATAAACTTAAAATCCCCAATCTGGGCTACATTCTCCCTCAAGCTCATAGTGAATTGTTTGGTAACTTCTACATTATGACCACTGAAACATATGAAAAATAGACCCAATTAAATCTTTTCAAATAGTATAGAGACTTTCTCATTAGCTTCAACCAGCTCAGGCCCTAAAATCTCAAATTGGCTGAGAGGAACCATTGTCTCCTCACTGCAACTTTGGTTTTGGGTTGAAACAAATGAGGTTGTGAAAATAGAAGGAATAGGTATCCAAGTGAAAGGCATTATGCGAAATGTCAAATATTCAATTGATTCATACATGACAGAAACGAGAACCCCAATTTTGGCCATTTTAACCAAATTTGGAAATAATGAGAACAACAGCCAGTGTTTTGCACTATGATTAATGGATAGACTAGCCATGACTAACTGAATTCTTCAGAAAACAATATGTTAAAAATTCAAACTCTAACTAAACTTTCATATCCGAAGTAATTCAATTCAGATATTGAAAATCGAAGCATTGATAATACCCAGTCTGGAATGATAGCCTCGTACAACATCATGAATGGAAATGACTATCAGTCATTTATGGAATTGAATTCCAATGACACAATTTCATCATTGAACCAACAACTGTCAATTAAATCGATAGGTGTTAAACAATTAAGACCAAAACCAAGTGCCAATATGACCTCAATCTTTACGTAGTGATCCTTGTAAACAGATGTTAACAATTCAGCCATTTGTATCATGTACCTTAAACATAACTGTCAATCAATAATAAACAAGAATTACACGTGCAAGGAAATTGTGCTTATGAACTGAGTGATGTCGAATCGTCATAACAATCCATAATGTTCCCAAGGGTTTCTGAAACTACAACTAAGTAGCAAGAACCATTCAAAACTAAACCATATATACACATGTAATTAATTCAAACTATAGTTTTAAATAACTTCATGAATCCCAATCACCTATGACTCAATACAAGATGTGATAGGATGTAGAGTTTATAAAACTATTATGATTATGTTTATGTGATAAAATTCAACTATTATGTTTATATTACAATAAAAATTTCGAATGAAATATGCTTGAACTCTAGTTTGTTAGGATATTTAGACACTTAGGAGTTAGTTAAGATAAACTTGTGTAATATATTCGTTAGGTAAAAGTGTGTTTCTTTAGTATGCATTAGTATGCATTTGTAAATATTCTAATCCGACAATCATGATATGTTCTAGACATAGAGTGATCCGACAGTTCAACTTCTCTTAGATCATACCTACCATTGATCCGTGGCTTAACACCCGATTGGTCTATGATATCTATTTAAAGAGCATAGAGGGTCATTGGCTAGTTGATCGATTATGAGAAGCTCATGTAACTTTCTTTTGTTTGCATAATAAATTGCTCCAAGTAGCTATTTGGCTGGGGCCATGGACTGTTTCCCTCTCGAGGGTTTTAACCATGTGATAAACATCATTGTGTTGATCTGTGATGTATTTGTGTGAAGCAGTTTCTGAAGGTGTTCAGTATTTTGGGAGTACCTTGTGTACCTGAACATGGTGTTCAGTATTTTGGGAGTACCTTGTGTACCTGAACATGGTATCACAGCTTTTATGAAGAGACGCTTTCGGTTTTCATATAGATCTGGAACAGGTGTTGCTGAAACTTTGGAAGGGTTTTTCTTTCTGGATTTTATATGAATTTTTAGGTTGTGGGAGCTATTCCATTGCATCCGGTGCACCGTTTCCATTGGAAAATAGTTTTCGTTTCACCAAAAACCGTTTATGTTTTCTCCAAAAACACCCATTTCGGAAAATCTGAACAAACAGTAAGGGAATTTTTTTTTCTTCTCTTCTCGTCTACATATGCTCTTTTCCATGCACCTTGTGCGATCACGGCAAATTAGAAACAGTGAGAAAACTTGAAAACATAGACTTTCCGGGTAAGCTAACCAAGATCTAACCCCATTGTGTGGAAAAAAAAAATTTTGTTTTTGTTTTTTGTTTTTTGTGTGATTTGCAAGAAAAGAAAGCAAGCACAGAGAATGAGAGAGAAGGGTTTAAAAAAAAAAAAAAAACCCTTCCTCTTTCCATACTTTTACGTACCTTTTGAACTTAGCTCACTTGGTCCAAAGTTGCTTTGCTCCTTGATAAGTCTTGAGTTCAAGTCTTATCAAGATGCTTTTTAGTGCACGCAATTTCTATTTTCAAGTTACTTTATTGTAAAAGTACATCTCACATAAATAAAATAAAATAAAAGTGAGTCACTTAAGTGTTTGAATTTATTGTCGCACTTTTTAAAAGTCACATTATTGTAAAAGTGAACATCACTTATTCTACAAAAGTGATTCACTTCAAAGCAACTTTATTGTAAAAAGTGATTGTCAAAGGTTGATATTGGGAAGAGGGGGATTCTTTTTTTAGTTGGTCAAAGTTAATATCTGCCAGGTCACTATTGGGGACATCTTCAACATTTTCTTTGATCAAGCATAACTTCATCATCCAGAATCAATTTTCAGTGCCGTTTTTTTTAAAACTGCATATTTTTTTGAGCTCTTTGCATATGAACAGTTAGTTACTATTCTTTCAGCCATTATTTTACAATATGGCTAACCTTTGTGATATTATACTTACAAGTTCTAACTATTTCTCATGGAAATATCGTATGGAGGATGTTCTGGGAAGTAGGGGACTTTTCAAGATAACCTCAGGGAAAGAAACAGAACCCACTGATGATGATAAGAAAATTAAATGGGAAAATCGATGTGATGAAGCTCATGGATTGATTGGGATGTCAATCTCTACTTATTTGTGATTCCACATATCTGGAATTGATGAACCTAATCTCGCTTGGGAAAAGTTGGAATCTGTGTTTGGTAAGCACAATGAAATTCGGGGTCATCAACTTGAGAATGAGTTGCTTTCCTTGAATCCAAATGATTTTTCATGCATTCAAGACTATTTATCTAAGTATAAAACTTTTAGACTATTATGTGCTGAATGCAATATTAAGAAAGAAGACAAACAATGTATTTGTCATATTCTTTCAAAATTTGGACTTCCATATTCTGTTTTTGTATCTGAATTCTACTCCATGAAAGAATCCTTGACTGCAGCTAGCTATCAAGAGCCTAGCCTTGAATCCTTTTTGATTCCTTAATTAGAGAGCAAGATAACCTCATTCATCTTTGAATAATTAACAATGCAGATACATCTGGGAAAGCCTTATTGTCCCAACAGAAAGAAAATTCCAAGCCTCCCAAGAAACAAAATTTTCACAATAATAAGCCAAACAATAAGGGTCCCAAACCCTCTCAGTCGGCTCCTCCTTTACAAAATGACAAACGATCCAAGCAAAAAGGAAAGAAGACCAAGCGTCATTGCAATTTTTTTCGGAAAGATAATCATGATGAATATAAGTGTTTTAAGAAGATGGCAGCCTTGGAAGCAACAATGAAGAAGCACCACATCAGCCTAGATTCATCTTCAGAATCTAGCTCTCATGGACATGCACTTTTTGCTTCTGGTTACTCTTATAATGCATCTTCTTCTTCTACTTCAATTGAATGGCTCATTGATTCTGGAGCATCTTATCATATGGATAAGGATAAAACCATCTTTTCTACTATGCATGAATGTAACACCAAAACAAATATTTGTTGGTGATGATAGATCTCCAAGTGTTGTAGGATTTGGAATAGTTCCAGTAGAAAATGGTCATTTCAGCGATGTACTATGTGTTCCAAAAAATTCCTACAATTTGTTATCAGTCTATCAAATTACTCATTCAGGTGAAGGTAAAACTGTGATGTTTACACCTCACCAAGTTGTAATCAAGGATTTTAAAAATCCTCAAAATATCCTTGCTACTGGAACTGTTGATGATATTATGAGGTTGTACAAATTTAACAACTTTGGTTCAACACCTTTTCCTTCAGTTTTTGTTTCTCATACTGATAACTTGAGCAAACTTTGGCATGAGCGATTTGGTCACTTAAATTATCACTCATTGCAACAACTATGTAAAGACAATATGGTGACTGTTCTTTCACTGGTATCTTCCAAGGATGGTGTTTGTTCTGGTTGTGTACTCAAAAAACATCATCAGGATAGTTTTGACAAGCATGCCTCTTGGCACACCTCGATTCCCTTGGAGCTTGTGCATAGTGACTTGTGTGGCCCTCTTCCATCTGCTTCCTTTTATGGCTTCAAATATTTCTTAACTTTCATTGATGACTACTCCAGACGCACTTGGGTTTGCTTCCTAAAACTTAAGAGCGAAGTATTTAACATGTTCTTGGCCTACAAGGCCCTTGTTGAAAAACAATCTGGTCATCAAATTATTAAGTTAAGATCTGACAATGGAGGAGAATATGTTAACAATAAGTTCACTACTTCTTGCTATCACGTCCCCGACCCTCCAACTGGCGAAGAGGACGTGACCAAACACCAATACATCCAGGCAAATAGCCCCAAGAACATGGACAGACATCAATGCTGAAATTAAGAGCTTGAACATAATGCATAATAGGAATATGCTAATATGCATAATCCATCATACAAGGATTCATAATTCATCAACATATAAATGCATACTAAGATGCATAGAACATACGAAGATACATAGTTATTCAACATTCACCGGAAGCAACACACATATACATTCCAGCATCTAACATGTTCATCATGATTCATGAAATAGTAGATTAAATTGCAGAGATGAAATAGTCAACATTACTTATCTTTTGATGAAGAATTCACCCCGCAACCAGCTACGTTGCTGCAACGTTCCACCCAACCATAGGCCAGCGTGCTCATCAATCTCTCAGCAACATTGCCACCCTCGAGTTGGGCATGATTCCTCAAGGAATAAGGGTCAATGCAGGCTTACACATAGCCAAGGTTCACAAAGCATAGCCAAGCCAACTTTGTTGGGTTTATCAGGCCATCAAGGAACTAGGGTAGGCTAAATGCCAAGCTGGTGGCCTCAACACCAACTTCTCAAGTAGAACCAGCCTCTAATCCCACTATTAATAGTCCGAAGACCACCCACTGCATACCGCAGTAAAACAATCCCTTCACAGCTTTGTGAAGAAGGCAAAGACAACCATGTGACAATCACAACCAACAGGTAAAATGCAGCTCAAATCCACAAGACAACTCAGAGTTGTTCTTGGCCCTAGCATGGCCAAAACAACTCAACACAACACCCAAAAGACGTATGCAGCCTCAGCAACCAAGAAGCGACCCAAACCAGGGTACATCAGCAGCCCAAATTCACAATGAATGACAGCAACATTACATAGCAAACCAAAACCAGGGAAAGAGCAACAACTAGAACTTCACAGTGAAACTATGGCCACCTTACACAGTCCCAAAACAGAGGAGAAGCCAACAGCCATGAAATGTAATCAGTGAGCGCAACTCACAACATGGGAAAATGCCCCTCAAACAATCTGTGCATGAGAGCAACTTGAATTAGACCCCAAATGTAAAGAATACCACCACAATTACGACGTGAGGGACACCACCGCCACATAACAAATCCAGTTTGTGAGATAGCCGAAAATGAGAATGGCCCTTCACAGCAAATCGTGGATGAAAACGCACAGCTCCCATCTCGCTATGTGAGTCCAAAATAGAGGAATACCTGTGTGTGAGGATAATGAGCAAAATATGGTCCTTGCGTGAGGACAAACAACTCTCCTATGTGCACGGATGAACCAACAAAACATGAAGGTGAAGACCAGGCATGAGGAAAAATAGACAGTGGCCAGAATGGCCTCATGGAGAGTGTTTCTTCTTCCCCACGTGAGAGAAGAGGAGAGTCTACCGGTGGAGTGGGTACTAGGAAAGGACTGACAGTCCTCCCACAGCCACCACTACTCAGCAATAATTTCCCTAAATAACTCCACAAGACATTAAAGAAGGTGGATGAGACAAGGAAAGATGGAAAATCAACAAGGTGGTAACACATGGGTTCCCCCCCAAAATACCAAGGTTGACATCCCCCACACCCTTATCCCTTGGAATCATGCCCTTTTCATTTTAACGTTGCACTGTCATAGCTAGTTGTGGTTTATTTTATTAGATGTGCGTGTTTACATGATGCCAAATTATAATGTGTCGAATAACATGATATACCATCGACAACTATCCTCATTGTCGAAACATACACAACCAAATCAATGGTGGAGCTTTTGCCTTTAGCTCCTCACCACGATTAATTACAATATATACATCATGCAAACGGGGTCAAAACTAGGGTGTGACATTCCCCTCCCCCTTTGAATAACACCGTCCTCAGTGTTCCAATACATAGGAATACATATACAATACATATACAATTGCAAATCAAAATTTCAAAATTTTGGAGATATGTCCCACGTTCAGTTATTCACTTTGAACGTTCAGGACCAAGCCCTTCGGCTTCCATGATCTTTTCCTACTGGTTCTCAGCTTCCAACTTATCCCGAAGTCTAGGAACTTTGCGGCTATTGCCCTCATCATGTTCCCTCATTGGGCAGTCCCAGCGTAAATGATGTCCCCCACATCCCTAGCATCTCACTGGATGTTTCATCTTTACCTGCTCAATTTCCTTTGAGTCTTCATGCCTGGACTATTTCCCAACGGGTCGCTTGGAAAATTGTCCCATCGTTGATCCACCTTCCTTTCCTTTACCGATTGCTCCCAGAAGGATTTTCACCTCCATTTCCAAACCAATAGAGTCTTGCAAAATATGGTGGTTCATTTCATTCTGCCTCTTCTATATCTTGAGCATATCCCCAAGATTTTCTTGCGTCTTCAAAATCATTTGAAGGAGACTTCCAGCTAAGTTCAACAACTTTTGATCTGCTACCATGATCAATGTGCATCATCGGGTATCACTTTCCTCACCTGTGAAATGCACCATTGAAATTCTGTCAGACCAAGCATAATATAGACATTAAAAGTAGTCAGTTAATTACCCAATCGGCATGACAGTCCAAGCCTCATCAAGGAGAATTTCATATTTTTCATTCCTTCCCAACAGGCACACAAGCTCATTCATGTCCATTCTTGGGCAGGGAATTAACTATTCCAGCATTCACAAATTACTTTAAGCAAATACACACATTCCATTTTCAGTCATACATGCATTCAACATTCTTTTGTTTTCACAATGCATATATATATATATATATATATATTAGAAAGGGCAAGAGAGAGCAACAAAAGTTTTTCCCCTCTTTGTTTTGTTCCATCCTGGAACCCACACCACCGCTGTGGCTTTTCAGCTCTCAGCCTCTTTCACTTCACCGTGAATGCTGGACCAATCTCTCTTGGTCATGACACTTAGTGTCTCTGGTCCATTTCAGACCGCTAAACCATGGAGTCTCTCCACATGGCGTTGTCCCAGCTGCTAGGAACTTCACGATCTCACTAGCACCTTCTTCATTGCCACTCATTCTGAGCATTCCAGGACAGTCACATGTCCACATGAACCCCTAGGATGCTCTCATAGTCCTCGCTTCCAGCGATACCTATATCCAAACATTGAATAGATTCACATGTTTAGTTTATTCTCATCAGTTTTATCTCTAAAACAAGAGCTTAAAACATCATAACCAAATCATATACACATGTATATTCATAAGCGAAATAATCCAATACTTATCTATATTGTGCGTTTCCTCGTTCGTCCACAGGATCCTACTTCGCTTTGCAAGCCTTGGGATTGCCTATGGACTTGGATGTTAGGTCAGCATGCAGGCCGCTCCACAACATCAAATAATTAATGTCCTGCCAGTACATCCTCATGTCAATTGGGCTTGGAACTTTACCATGACCATTTCCAGGTCTAGGATCTACTATGGATCCTTAGGAATATAATAGGCAAACATACACTTATACCAACATACACTTACATCAACAATACCCCTTACTCCGCAACCCCTCACAACAGCCATTTACCTTTTACCTTTTACCTTTAGGGTGCAGCACCCCACTGCATCTATTTATCCTGTTAGCACAAGCAATATAAGTAACTCGTCAGCGTTATTACTCTAAAACTGTAACCATATTTCATATCATTCACTATCAAGTATTGAGACACCAGGAGTGTGTATACTCCCTAAAGTGTAATCAATATTGAAAACCCTTTCATGATCCGACATCGGGAAAGTGTGTACCCCTTTCCGATGTTAGCCATGTAGGCCCTATTCATACTCAAGCAATCGGTCATAATGGATATTAAATCAAAACATGTTCTGCATATGGAATTTTAATAATTTGACATGCATATTCTCAGCAAGGGTCACAGAACACTTATCCATTTGTCAATGTCGTATGCCTTTGTTAAGGAGGAATGGGGGCTCCTTCTCTGAGTTAACAGTCCCTCAGTTTGCTATCCCAACCCCTTTTCACATTTCAGGTTCACACATGTCTTACCGACATAATTTATACCATCTCACTCATGTTGCTACCAAACATGTAGTGCAGATGAGACATTTCCAAAATGTCCAATGGCGTTTCACCCGAAACCCATTTCCAAGGGAAAACCTTCCCATGAAGTTTGGCTCTTGTAGGCCATTACACATGATCTTCCTGCAATGTGCACCCCTGGAACATTCACCAAATAGCCAAACAATCAATCATTATCTGATAATACAATCCAAATTGATTGTTCCATAACCAAGCAATGACATTGGTAATCAAATTCAATAGAAATTGCAATTCTATTTACTGCAGAAATTAGTTTGCTTTAACATAATACGAATACCCACTTACAATGCGTCCTCCTTACACAATATTATGCAAACCAATAGTGATTAGTATTCGTCAGCAATTTCTTAAATACAAAATTCACAATTCAAATTTAACAACCCATTATGCATACCAACTATTTTCACACCCATGAGACTCTTCTCATAAGGCTTGGCTCTTTTACATGGTAGATTCGAGCATTGGCCAGGGTCTTACCTCTCACTGCCATGCTCGAAATAATCTACCTAAAACATGAGCTTCAATCAACCAAACACTTGGTAAGTCTGGATGCATATAACCTTTTCATTCCTACAACCATCACCGAAGCATTTTCAGAATTTATAAAATTCAAATACTTCCAGCCGTTAGTCACATCAATATTAACAAAACTCATTCACTTCATGCAATAATTACCATACTTAGCATTTGCAAGGTATAGTCACATCATTCATGTAATTTAAATGAAATGGTTAGATACTCCTTACTGCATAAGCGTATCATTTGTACCACCTAGCTCTTCCGTAGAGCATTTCCGGCAGCCAATTGTCATGACTATCCTTTTTATGCACTTACAATCCTACATTCATAACAGCCTTTGAAATGGTCCCTTCATTGTCATCAATTCATCATTTCAGCCATTAGTTATCCATAATATCACATGCATTCATCTCAATGCATTCATGCAATGCATCACAACATTTGCACCTATACTTATGCAATCAGTCACTTACACCCTCCATATGCATCCATCCAATGCATAACTACAAGATTCATAAAATCTTTTTAATGCCTATCCATTCAATGCTACCTTGCATTGATTCAGGAATACTATGCATTCAACATACCATGCATGGCCTAACCATGACTACTTCATGTAGGATGCATTACTATAATCAAGATCATCAGTACTTACTTTTCTTGGGCTACCTAGCTCAATCAATATATAAAGGCATGACACCTTTCTATAGTCAAACATCCACATGGTATGAGGTCTCTTACCTTTACCATTTCATGGAATTCATCATAATCAAACTCTTACCTTCATGGGTCCTACTTACACCCTTGGCATGACCAATTTGGTTGGTCCTTTGCAGGAGATTGCAGAATTTGCTCACCAACTTTTGATTATGGACTTGTTGCCTCATCCCTTTCTTCATAGGGTTTCTAGTCACATTTGTTAGTATTAGCAACATATTCAGCCATGTCCATGTTTTCATTGGTTTTTCCACTAATGCCAACACCAATGCAATAGTTATCATTAGTGGCTCATTATAATTTTCAATATTCTTACCAACATGTAATATCCTATGCATGCAATACATATCATCATACATTTCAAGTATAAAACTTAGGAAATGTAGTTATAATAAACAAAATAGGGTTTAGGGAAACTTCCCTTTTCAAGTCCCACATCCTCGCATAGAACTCCTCTTCCACACAACAGCTGGTTAGCCTTCATAGTCCTTTCTACCTCTGGGCATGCAATTTTCCAGATTTGTCCATTTGCTAGCAGCGGCTGTCATTAGCACTTTGCTGCTCCATGCTCAGATTCTGGTGACTTTGCCTTGTTCCCTACTGGATAATATTTCCAACACCTATACACATGCTTCATTCCGATCTCAGGTGTGAAAACCAAACCACTTTCCAAAAATGATGATTTTCACCAAATCTTTGCATTTTACACACAACTACATTTGGGACTGGGTGCCAACTTCAGCCCTGTAGACCCACTAAAAAACAGCTGAAAAATCCCACTGGAAAATAGTCGAAATCTGCTGGAAAATCCCCTTTGAAAAACTCAAATTTTCCTCTGCAGAATTTGCTCTCATCCTGACTATCAGTCCGACATTTCAGAAGTCCAAAAACCTATTTTCCTTTGCTGCTCATTGGCTGTCGGATCCACTAAGCACTACGCATCGGCGATTTGATCTTCTATTTTTTTCTGACGTGTCGAATCCATACTCATCTAGGCAGCCGCAACGGTAGACGTTCAATCCACTTACTTCATCCGACGTCGCTCATCGGCTGTTCAATTAGCTAAATTTTTCTGATGCTTCAGACCGATCCTCCTTTGGCTTCCGGCGTATCGGCAGACTGATCTTCTAATTTTCTTCGACGTTTTCTATACTTAGAAAAAATTTCAATTTTATTTTTCTTCTTCTTGTTGAAACATCGAATGCTCAAACAACTATTCTTTTCTGACGTTTCAGCTATCTTCAGAAGATCTCTACCGAAATTGCGGCTCCGTCTTCCACTAATCTCTGCCGAAACCTTCCATTCTCTTCTTCCATTGCATCGACAAATTCATCTTCTATTTTCTTCCAATGCTTGCTGCTACATCGGCTCCTCAATCAGCTAACATTTTCCGACGGCTCCCATACTTAGACGGATTTTTCCAAAATTTTCTACTTCTTCCACCGACATATCGGCACCCTCAACATCTTTCTTCCGCCGCCATTGCGGCACCATCATACTTTTCCATCCGGTTCATCGGCTAAGACTTCCTCTATCTCGCGTCGCTACCCGGGGTCTACATCGGAGGGTCTTCCGACTAAGTCTTCCGACAATCCGACGGTCTTGAAACTTAGAGAATTTTTCAAAATATTTCCTCCTTGTCGGCTTATTTCACCCAATGGCATCGGCTCTCAACACCTCTTCATTTTCGCCATTGCAGCTACTCAAAGGACTAAGTCTCGCCGATCAATTTGCTAAGGCATACCCTGATCCGCATCGGCAGTCTTTTCTCATCGGAATTCTAGTGCTCTAGACTTCCGCAACGGCGGGCGCTCGAACCTCTAACTTCTTTCGATAGCCGATGTTTTCCTTGCTTAGAAATTTTTTAACTTTCTTTCCTTACGGCGTCAGCGGTTGAAGGCTTTTCTCGTCGGACGCGTAGTCCTTTAGCCATTTGTAATGGCAGATGCTTGAATAGCTAAATCTTTTCGACGGACATCGAACACTTAGACAAATTTCCGCTATTCTTCCTTCAAACTGTTCCTGTCGGGCGTGCTTTCGTCTAACTCTTCCTCTATGTCGAAAGTCCATTCCACTAACTCCTCCGCAACATCGAAGTCCGTTCCACTAAGTCTTCCGACGGCTCAAACACTTAGACAAATTTTTCAAACTTTCCTACTATCGGAAACTGGAACCACTGTCGCATCAGCGCTTTACTCCCTTCGACAGCTGCAACAATGAACAGACAACCACTAAATTCTTCCACGGTGTCAGCGAACCCAACATCTATTTGTTGCCGACGGACGCTGAACACTTAGACAAAAATTTTCAAAATTTCTTTTCCACCTATCCCTTGTCAGATAGCCTTCCGACTACACCTTCCGACGTATCGGAGGAACTTCCCACTTATTCCTTTGATGACCCAACTGTTCCAACACTTAGGTAAATTTTTGTGGAAGTTTGATGTCA
Organism: Pseudotsuga menziesii; assembly: GCA_001517045.1. Classification (NCBI taxonomy): domain Eukaryota; kingdom Viridiplantae; phylum Streptophyta; class Pinopsida; order Pinales; family Pinaceae; genus Pseudotsuga; species Pseudotsuga menziesii. The sequence goes on from LPNX010035334.1 coordinate 172,408, forward strand.
TCCAATTCTAGTTTCGGCTGGTTAGGAAGAAATCCTGCTTCTGTCACTGCACCTTGGTGGTCCATTCAGGCCCATGCTGCAACATGAGCTCTGATACCACTCTGTCACGACCCAGAGCCTCCGAACGACGAAGAGGACGTGACCAAACACCAATACATCCGAGCAAACAGCCCCAAGAACATGGACAGACATCAATGCTGAAATTAAGACCTTGAACATAATGCATAACAGGAATATGCTAAGATGCATAATCCATCATACAAGGATTCATAATCATCAACATACAAATGCATACTAAGATGCATAGAACATACGAAGACACACAATTATTCAACATTCACCGGAAGCAACACACATATACATTCCAGCATCTAACATGTTCATCATGATTCATGAAATAATAGATTAAATTGCAGAGATGAAGTAGTCAACAGTACTTATCTTTTGATGAAGAATTCACCCCGCAACCAGCTACGTCGCTGCAATGTTCCACCCAACCATAGGCCAGCGTGCTCATCAATCTCTCAGCAACACTACCACCCCTGAGCTAGGCATGATTCCTCAAGGAATAAGGGTCAAGCAGGCTTACACATATCCAAGGTTCACAAAGCATAGCCAAGCCAACTCTGTTGGATTTATCAGGACATCAAGGAGCTAGGGTAGGCTAAATTCCAAGTTGGTGGCCTCAACACCAACTTCTCAAGCAGAACCAGCCTCTAATCCCACTCTCAATAGTCCGAAGACCACCAACTGCATACCTCAGCAAAACAATCCCTTCACAGCTCTGTGAAGAAGGAAAAGACAACCATGTGACAATCACAACCAATAGGTAAAACGTAGCTCAAATCTAGAAGACAACTCAGAGTTGTTCTTGGCCCTAGCATGGCCAAAACAACTCAACACAACACCCAAAAGATGTCTACAGCCTCAGCAACCAAGAAGCGACCCAAACCAGGGTACATCAGTAGCCCAAACTCACAATGAATGATGGCAACATTACACAGCAAACCAAAAATAGGGAAAGAGCAACAACCACGACTTCATAGTGAAACTATGGCCACCTTACACAGTCCCAAAATAGAGGAGAAGTCAATATCCACGAAATGTAATCAGTGAGCACAACTCACAACATGGCAAAACGCCCCCCAAACAGTCTGTGCATGAGAGCAACTTGCACCGGACCCCAAATGTAAAGAAGACCACCACAATCATGACATGAGGGAGACCACCGCCACACAACAAATCCAGTCTGTGAGACAGCCGAAAATGAGAATGGCCCTTCACAGCAAATCGTGGATGAAAACGCACAGCTCCCAGCTCGCTGTGTGAGTCCAAAACAGAGGAATACCTGTGTGTGACGATAATGAGTAGAATATGGTCCCTGCGTGAGGATGAACAACTCTCCTATGCGTAAAGATGAACCAACAAAACATGAAAGTGAAGACTAGGCATGAGGAAAAATAGACAGCGGCCAGAATGGCCTCATGGAGAGTGTTTATTCTGCCCCACGCAAGAGAAGAGGAGAGTCTGTTGGTGGAGTGGGAACGTGGGCAAGGACTGATAGTCCTCCCACAGCCACCACTACTCAGCAATAAATGCCCCAACTAACTCCACAAGACATTAAAGAAGGTGGATGAGACAAGGAAAGATGGAAAATCAACAAGGTGGTAACACATGGGTTCCCCCCCAAAGACCAAGGATGACATCCCCCACACCCTTATCCCTTGGAATCATGCCCTTTTCATTTTAACATTGCACTACCATAGCTGGTTGTGGTTTATTTTATTTGATGTGCGTGTTTACATGATGCCGAATTATAATGTGCCGAATAGCATGATATACCATTGGCAACTATCCTCATTGCCGAAACATACACAACCAAATCGATGGTGGGGCTTTTGCCTTTAGCTCCTCACCACGATTAATTACAATATATACATCATGCAAACGGGGTCAAAAATGGGGTGTGACATTTGCACTGAACAAGGAATCCAACAACATCACACTATTCCATATACACCACAACAAAATGGTGTAGCTGAATGGAAGAACCGCACTCTAAAAGAAATGGCTAATTGTATGATCCAATCTAAAGGACTAAGTCTTCAATATTGGGATGAGGCCATAAATTGTGCAAATTACATAGTTAATCACACACCCACTAAATTTTTACAGCATATAACACTAGAAGAAGCATGGATTAAAATTAAACCAGATGTAAGTCACTTTCGTGTGTTTGGTTGTGAAGCATGGGCTCACATTCCTGATGAAAAACGGAAAGAATTGCAACCTAAAAGTGAAAAGTGCATATTTGTTGGATATTCTAAAGATGTAAGAGGTTATAGACTTCTTCAGCCACATTCTCATGATATAATCATTAGAAGAGATATTAAATGTGACGAAAATCTCTTGTCCTGCAAGCCTAACCTGGCAGGTGTGGCATCTTTGGCCTGCAAGCCTGATTCGGTGATTGTTCCTTCTTATTCTTCTTCTTCTTCCAGCTTCCTTGATAGGTTTCCAACACCAGTTTCTGATGATGATAGTGAGGATGAAAATCCACCTCCGCCTGCTCATGTTCCTCCAATTTCACTAGCGCCAATACTTCCTTGATGAGTCCATTCAACATGTGAAGCACCTAGTGATCTTGCCAGTGATCCTAGAGATAAACATCAAACACGTTCTCAGTTTCAGTGAGCCTCTTCTCTTTTGGCTCAAGTTTCCGAGAATCATGATCCAGAAACTTTTGTAGAAGCTTCAGGAAATCTAGATTGGGATGAAGCTATGGATGAAGAATATCATTTCTTAATGGTAAACGATACTTGGGATCTTGTTCGTCTTCCAAAAGGAAGAAAACTTGTCAGATGTAAATGGGTCTACAAAACTAAGTATGCATCAGATGGAAGTGTTGAAAGACTTAAGGCAAGGTTAGTTGCCAAAGTTTTTTCCCCAGTTGAAGGGATTGACTACAATGAAAGCTTTTCCCTTGTAGCAAAAATGAACTCCATCTGCCTTGTTCTTTCCCTTGCAGCATTACAAAACTGGGAAGTCCATCAAATGGATGTCAAGTATTCCTTCTTACATGGTGATCTACATGAGTAAATTTTCATGGAACAACCTCCTAGATATGTTTAGAATAACTCTAGCCTTGTTTGTCTCCTTAAGAAATCCTTATATGGCCTTAAGCAAGCTCCTAGAGCTTGGTATGCCAAAATGGATAGCTTTCTCCTTGACACTATTTTTTCTAAATGCCATTCTGACCCCATTGTCTATACCAAAAAAGTAGGAAACCATCTCATCATACTTGTTCTTTATGTTGATGATCTTATCCTTACTGGTAGTGACCCTAAACTTATCACCCATGTAAAATCCAGTCTTAAGCAAAATTTTGAAATGTTAGACTTAGGACATTTGCATTATTTTCTTTGTCTCCAAGTATTTCAAACCAAAGAAGGAATCTTTCCTTCCTAGTATAAGTATGCTTATGACCTTCTTGGTCACTTCCACATGGAAGATTGTAAAGCAGCCCCTTCTCCCTTCCATTCTGGAATCAAACTTTCTACCACTTGTACTTCCTCTGAAGTAGATGCCACCTTGTATCGTCAGCTTTTTGGTAGTCTTTTATACTTGACTCATTTTCGTCCTGACCTTTCCTTTGCCATTGGTCATGTTGCCCATTATATGCAACCTCCTCATGAAAGTCACTAGAAATCAGGAAAAAGAATACTTCGATATATTAGAGGTACAATTCAGTTTGGGATTCATTAAAGTACATGGGGGAAACCTTTGTTGGTTGGTTTCACTGATTTAGATTGGGTCGACGATCCTAATGATCGAAATTCTACTGTAGGTTATGTTTTCATTCTAGGATCTAGACCTGTCACTTGGGCTTGTAATAAAGAACAAGCTCTTGCTCTTTCTTCAGTAGAAGCATAATATCGAGCCACAGTTAATGCCAGTGAGGAAGCTTTATGGCTTTGACAGATCCTTTCAGAGTTTGGATTCGAGCAGCAGCAGCCTACTCCACTTTGGTGCGACAATCAAAGTGCCATCAAGCCTTCCAAAGATCCAGTTCTACATCAGTGAAGCAAACACATTGAGTTACACATGCACTTCATCAGAAATCTTGTTCATGATCGTGTTATTGAAGTGCTCTATTTCCCTACAGATGATCAAGTTGCAGACATCTTCACCAAGTCTCTTACAGAAGCAAATTTTTCTAAACTTCGGTCTATGTTAGGAGTTCAAGAATGTGTCCTTAAGGGGGGGATATGCTCTAATTCCTCCTTCCTTCTCCTAATAGTGTCACTTTTGTAAATCCCTCAATCCTATCCCAAGTTGTTATTAAGGGGGGATTTTAGGATATTTAGACACTTAGGATTTAGTTAAGATCAACTTGTGTAATATATCTGTTAGGTAAAAGCGTGTTTCTTTAGTATGCATTAGTATGCGTTTGTAAATATTCTAATTTGATGGTTACGATATGTTCTAGACATAGAGTGATCCGACGGTTCAACTTCTTTTAGATCATACCTACCATTGATTTGTGGCTTAACACCCGATTGGTCTATGATCTCTATTTAAAGAGCATAGAGGGTCCTTAGCTAGTTGATTGATTATGAGAAGCTCATGTAACTTTCTTTATTTTGCATAATAAATTGCTGCAAGCAGGTATTTGGCTAGGGCCATGGACTGTTTCCCTCTCAATGGTTTTAACCATATAAAAAACATCGGTGTGTTGATCTGTGATCTATTTGTGTGAAGCGGTTTCTGAAGGTGTTCGGTCTTTTGGGAGTACCCTGTGTACTGGAACATAGTTATTTCGTGATATATATGTACAATTTTCACAAAGTAATGATAAGATATTAAAAGATTAAGTTATATGTAAAATCTAAACTTTAGGGTTAATATAAAATATTTCAATCAACAAATCACCCTTAGTTATAAAAATTACAAAAACTTATGATAATAAATACCTTATCAAAACCAAATTTTAAACAAATTCAAAATGTGACTTCGTTTTAATTCGAAAAAACTAATTACAATACTATACCTGAAATATCCTAAATCATTATATATAATCAAGTGAATTAATAATGATAAAATTGATTATATATAAAATTTACAAGATTGACAGCTGCTAATTTATCAAATTTATGAAGTATTTCATAAATTGTTAACATTACTCTTAACTCTTCTGAAATTGAGAGTATCATAGAAGAGAACTGATCATTTTTTCACCAAAACAAGAAAAATGAGGGGATTGTTGCTGACTGCCAACAAATGGCAACGACCTGGGCGAACCAGTTATCTCTACTCACACAGTTTTCAAATGATAATATAAACAAAATCTTAAAATTTATTTCAAACAATAAAAAATTCTCTGTCTATGTAAAAACCATTATTCTGATTTATATTCATATGTACAATTCAGGTATATCCCATCCTTTAAAGTAAAAATCTTGTGAAATATAAACTTAGAAATATCCCGATCCAAACAAAGTACTTCATAGTAAAAATAATCTGCACCATCAGTATGAGATATAGAAATTTACTTCTCTGAAAAATTTCCAAATTTTTTTCCATGAATATCATAATTTTCTTTCCTTTTCTTTTCTTTTTCTTAAAACAATAACTCTGACCGAAAACTACTATCTAGGCATGATATCCCAATGTGATAGTATCATTCACGAGAACTATCTAGAATAAGAAATCCAGTTCATGATGAGACCTCTTGTCTCTTGATTATTTAACTAAGAGCCATCACTCTGGTGATCAGAAATGAAGTTATCCTAGATAGCACTGATGATCATGATTAGGCCGGATCATGATGAGACCTCCTTGTGTTGTAGAGCTTGGAGGCTGAGTTCCTTGGAGAAGAGAAGTAGCAGAACCAGATCAAGGTTTTGTGAGGTACCAAACTTGAAGAGAAGGTATACTTGTACTTGTTTTCAAGATTAATAAAGATGTTATGTCCTTCTTCTTCCCAAATAATTATTTAATGTTTGATTGAATCTCTATTTATGATCAGATGTTGATGTTAATTAGATTATTATTTCATGTTTATTTGATTATCATTTGTTTATATGTGGTCATATTGGTTTGAGGAAGGTATAACTTGTTTTGCAGGTCTCTTGGAGCAAGAGGAGCAAGAGGAGCAAGAAGAAGATTGAAGGGCTACTTGGATCAACCTTCATTTGGCTAAGGTATGAACCATTTCAATATCTGAAACTTGCTTATATATGCTTTCTGAACATTGTGCATATCTCTTTCAACCCCAGTATGTTGATGGCCTCTTAAACCCTAGCCATATGATACTTTCCTTTAAAACAGAACTGGCGACTCCGCTGGGGACAGCCTTGTCCGTTTGGGGTTTCTCTTTATTTATTTCAGTCTTTTGCATTGTTTCAGGTCCTTCTTGCTACTTAGAAACACTTTATAAGTCTGATAGAATACCTCCGCTTCCTTCCTAAGTCATTGTTTGACCTTTTTTAGGATTGTGTCCACCCATACACGAGTTGCAGACTGAACAGTCGCCTGTTTGGTTTGGTACACGCGACTGTCTATGCTATCAACCCACATATGATACACAACTTGTCAATAATACAACCCGTGTGTGCTTGTACACGTGACTTGTTGTATTGTCAACACACATATGACACGTGACCTGTTAGTAGTGAAACTCGCGTATGCCCCTTTAAACAATGTTTTTCCTCTTCTTTGGTTTTTCTTCTATTTGAAGGTTCTTAGGTAGGTCTTTTGGTGTCCTCTATAGGTGCATGACTCCAGGGAGTTAGTGTCATCCCTTTTGGTTGTTCTTTATCTATGTGGAAAGCCTTTTATAGCATTAGGGTTTTCTCTTTGCTGTTTTCCCCCACCTCCTTTGCTTGGCATAATTTTTTGGCTTATGTTTCTAGTCAGCCTATGTTAATGATCTTTTTCTGAGTTTAGAAGCTTGTTGGTGTTGGTTTCCTTCTTCTTTTGTTGGTTAAATTCACCATGCCAAAGTGTTTGACTTGTCTCTTATGCAATCCTTCCTTCCAAGTAGGGTTTATGCTGACTTTAGTTCATTCTAGAGTTTGTTTGATGGTTGTATAGCAGAGTTCCTTTTGGTTGGTTCTTGTTATCTGAATACTTTTGTTTGTAGGTAGTTTTCTTTTGCTTTTATAAAATAAAAATAAAAAGAACACATGCTTGTTTTTGCTGCTTTCCCCCCCACCTCCTTATTTGGCTTGACCTTGTTGGACAAGGTACTGGAAAACCTATGTTTGTAGGTTTAAATTGATACTTGGGACTTCTTGACCTTTCTTTATGTTAGTCTTATTGCTTAGTCTCTTCATTCCAAAGTTGTTGGCTTGTTTACCTTTGTGAGCCTTCCTTTCAAGAGAGGTTGATATCCAACTTTAAGGAAACCTAGGGTTTGTTTGTGGGGTGTAGAGTAGTTGTCTATTTGCTTTGCTTACAGTACTTGCTTGCATTAGTTGATAGGATGATTTTTCTTTTGCATTTATAAAAGAAAAAAAAAAACCATGTTTGCTTTATATGCATGTAGATTAGTTTTTTAGTCTAGATTGCATGGCATATTGTTGTTTTTGAAAAATAAAAATAAAAAAAAATTGTTCTTTTGTGGCTTTCAAGTTTCTATTTGAAAAGTAAAGAGAATATTTTTTGCTTTTTGCATTTCATTTCTCTTTACTTGGTCATTTTGTTTCAACTTTGAGTAAAACCACCACATAAGTTTCATGCAATTTACCCTTTGACTAAAAACAACACTTAAAATAAATGATATAATTTAAAAATTACTAGTAAGTTTTATTTTATAGGGTCATACACCAACTAGCTTAGGCTAGAATTGTGGGATAGGGAGTTTAAACTCCCCACGAGTGTTAAAATTCAGATGTAGTTGGTCAATCACTAGGTAAACCCTTTTCTATGTTGATTGTATCTAGGAAGCTCCTCTCAAATGGGAGTTAAGCACGAGGCCACGTGGAGACTTGGACTGAGGAGATAACCCTCCAATTCCTTGTCAAAGCGTAGACCAAGGTTTTTGCGCATCTAGGGATTCTGTCTTAGACAGGGTTTCAGGATTTTCTACCATGCCCATGCATATGAACCAAGATTGCGACTATCCGCCCAGACTGTGAATATAGTTAAGTTAGCCTTTAGTCTCTTTGACATCTAGGGTTCATATACAGGTACACCAGAAGGCTATTTTTGGTTGACCTTGGACATGCTTGGAGGGTAACCCCGGTAGAAGGTGTGGGAGGGTGGTGGGTGATTCTTTTGCTTGTGCCTAAGAACATATATAGGGGTGCCAAGCAACTGTTTATTAGCTTTCTTCTGGAAATTATATCTTATATCTGTTTGTCTATTTGGATTTAGGAATTTTTAGTGAGTGCTGTGTGGTTTGTTTGTACTTAGTGTGCCTTTAGGTGTGTGCTTTGTAATTTTGGTTTCGTATCAACCTCAGACTATGTCTCCTATTTTGAAACTATGGCTAACACCTCTTTGAACACCAACCAAGAGATCCCCATGCTGGGAACTCCTTGTACTATTCCTCTCACAGGGAATGTTGGTGTTCCTTTGATGGCCACCCTAAATCTACTTGGATTCACCCTAGGGAAACCAGTGTAGTTGTTTTCCACTCCAACCATCCTAAATGCTCATGATGCTTCTCAAGTAAGCTCCCTACATAAAGGGCATCAAAACACTACTTCCTCTTCACCTGTAGTTGATTCTCCTCCTCCTTCTACCTCATGCGGTGAAAGTATTGATACTAGTAACCGACAATCTAAAAGGAGTAAAAGAAGGAGGAATAGGAAGAAGGTACATAAGCAAGGGGGCACTGGTTCAACCTCTACAAGTCAAGTTGAACCTCACCACCCATCCTCTACAGTTCATCCTGGGGTCACCTATCGAACCTCTGCAGGTCATGTTGGATCTAAGCACTCAACCTCTGCAAGTCAAGTTGATCTTCACCATCCAGCCTCTGTTGATCATGCTAGTGGGATCCTTCCAACCTTCCCAGCTCATGTCGAATCCAGTCACTCAGCCTCTACAATTCATGTTGAGGGCACTCATTCAAACTCTGATGTTCAAGTTGAACCTCCTCATCCAACCTCTGCAAGTCATGTTGGTTCCTTCCACCCAGCCTCTATCATTCATGCTAGGGGCACACACTCAACTGTTGCAAAGCATGTTGATCCTAACCACTCAGCCTTTGTTGTTCATGTTGGTGGTGCCCATCCAACCTATGCAAGTCATGTTGGACCTAGTCTCTCAACCTATACAAGTCATGTTGGGGCCATTATCTCAACCTCTGCAAGTCATTCTAGGGGAAGTCTCTCAGCCTCTGTGGTTCATGTTGAATACAATTCATCAATCACTGCAAGTCATGTTGACACTATTGAAAATACTACCCATTCAAAATAGAATCCCAAGTTTCCTTGTAAGCTTTGTGAGGGAGACCACCTCACTTATAAATGCCCTTCTATTGTGGAGGTGCAAAGAGTTGGTTTCATGGTCATCCCGTTTTTGAAAATTCTGAAGCTTTTCAACAACCGAACTCTCTTAGTCAGGTTGGACCTAGTCACCCGACCTCTGGTGTTCGTGCTGGGGGCAAGATCTCATCCTCTGCAGGTCATGTTGAGATCAAACAGTCAGCCATTGCTAGTCATGTTGACACCGTTGAGAAAACTGGTCGTTCGAAGTGCAAACTTAAGTTCCCCTGTAAGCTATGCAAGGGAGATCATCTTACTCACTAGTGCCCTGCTATTGCAGAGGTGCAAAGAGTGTGGTCCGAGACTCAAGAATTTCCTTCTCCTGAAGAACCTATAGTTTCTTAACAACCTACTCAACCTTTAGTTGATCAAGTGGTCAAACCAATCTCAGATTTGGTTGATCCCACTCTTCTTTTGAAGAGTGATCCTGATGTGATTGAACCAATGTCATTTTTGGTCAATCCCACTCTCCCTTCAGAGAGTGAATTTCATGAAGTGGTTGAATCGAATTTAGTATCGATCAATCCCACTCTTCCTTTGGAGAGTGAAGTGTCTACTAGTCACATTTTCTTCACTTCTAGTTCATAACTTACTGAACAAGGGGGCACTGAACTTGCTTCGGATCAACCCCTGCCAAGCTCTCGGATTGCTTCCTTTGATTGGGATAGCCTATTTGAGACGCGCCTTCCTTCTGATGCACCTTTCCAGATAAAGTTCAAAGTTGAACAATACATGATTGCTCATTGTATTATTGATGAAGGAGCCTCAATTAGTATCTTGTTTGCTCGGGCTTGGCGAGGCATGGGATCTCCCAGCCTTGTGTCAGCTGCTAGTCAGTTACTAGCATTTGATAGAAGAACTTATGTAGCCTTGGGAATTCTTACTCAAACACCTGTTACTTTGGGTGGGAAGACCGTCTTAATTGAATTCATGGTGATAGAATACCCCTTAGACTTCAATATTCTCCTTGGACATGATTATGTCTATGCCATGCAAGCTATGGTGTCAACATTATTTTGTGTGATGTACTTTAATCATGGGAAAGAAATTGTCATTATCGATCAGTTGGATTTTCTTGATCCATCTCCTGACCCAACTAGAGACCAGGTCTTTCCTTTATTGATTCCTAGTTTTTCTATAGACACTACCCCACCACAGGTGAGCTATGTGGCCTCATGTCCTTTGCATTCAATTGCTACTGAGAAGCAACCTCTGTTTTCATGCTTACCTTCTCAGGACTTGGCTCCAGTAGTTGACCAGGTGAGTCATCCTATACAGACTGTGGGGCCTAATCTCCACTCTGTCAATCCATTTGAAAGTTTAGACATGTGTCCTATCTTAGATGATCTCTTTCCTTCAGATGAAGTTGTCTTAAATTCTTTGATACTGTCTGACCTTATTTTGGATGTCGGTTCAGTTGTGACTAAGTATAACCCTGATTTTCCTAGTAAGCTTGACCCTTCTTCTTATGTTGGTGTTGTTGAGTCTTTTGACTCTTTCCTTGAACATCAAGTCAGTGATCTTGATGAGTTTGATTTTTCTTATGAACTTTTCAACTCCCGTGATACTGAGTTTATTTCTGCAGACTCTATCTCCCTTGTTGATTTTTTCTCTCCTTCTGAGGTTGATTTTACTGATTATAAACCCTCGAGCCCTTGTTCTATAGAATCTTCTTCGATCGATTCTACCTTGACTTTACCTTTTGTAGAACATAGCAAAGTCACATGTGTTTCTGCCAAAGTGACCCGCATCGGATCATTTCTTCTGAATATGATCCTGATGTTGTTGTTTCTTGGAGACAGGATTTGTAGTTGGATTCACAACTATTTACTGGCCTTTCCTTGTTGTTCAAGTTGTAACAGCATTTGCATGTTCCCTTCTTGCACTTATGATCCTGATGCCAACTTCCATGTTTTTAGCTCATTTTCTAAGCCCTCATCTTTGTTCTCATTGTCATGAATCTTTGTATCATTTTGCCTTTGGAACTTGACACCTTTTACCCTAAGGAGACGTTCCCCAAGTGTCCTTATCTTGTTCACTTTTCTTGCATTATGCATAGGTCTGTTCCATGCGCTTGGAACTAGTTTCACCTGCTTATGACACTCGTCTCCTCGCATTTATAGCATTCTTTCTTCTCTCCTTCGATCTCGTTAAAAATCGTAAGGAGACCGCGAGTTGACTTTTCCAGACTCATTAAAACTTCACAGGAAATATATTGAGTTTATTTAGGCCCAGGTCTGACTCCTGAAAATAGACTTGACTGCCGAGTAAACTTGTCCATTCAGGCTCACTAAGAATATGTGAATGGGCATCCACATTGGTGGTAGGTTATCACTTTATTGGACCATGTGGAATAATACGAGAAAGGAACGCTCTCTTTTCTTTAAAATTGAGAAGAGTATTCTCAGGCATAGGTTTATCAGTTTTCTGGACCTTAAGGACTAAACTTATGGAAAAGGAACCCCTCGTATGAGCTTAGTTTTCTCTTTTTCGTGCTCTAGACCAAAACATGAAAAATATTTCGAGTGTACTTTATGTCTTTGTCATGCTCGTTAAACCTTAAAGAACAAAGCATCGAGTTTATTGTTGTAAGCCCCATTTCTCGTAATCAAATGGATCTTTCTGAGTGATCTTGCCTTCCTTCACACTCATAAAACTCAAGCTATATGATGCTTTTGAAGGAGCGTTGGGTAGGTGGTAATTTAACCTTTTTCGGACCTTCCTGACTAAATATGAAAAATGTGCGCCTTACTTCTCCGGAAGCTAAGAGATTTTTCTTGTGGTTTGTTTTATACTTTTTCGGACTCAGGAGACTAAATTGGACAAAAAAGAACCCCCTTGGAGTCTTCTTTGGAGTTTTCAGACTCTCTAAACTATGAAAACATCATCGAGCATGTACTAGTTCGGGCTCGTAAAATCCACGAATCAGTGCTTTATCAAACATTCTTCTTTCTCTTCTTCGAGCTTGCCAAAAATGAATATGGTCTTGAGTTTGATTTCTTGGACTCGTTAAACCTTTACAAGAAAAAGGGGAAGGGAAGTTCATTCACATGTTTTTTACATCATGGCAACAAGTCTTGTTTCGTTGAACAAAGCACCAGTTTTGAGTCTATCAATAGTTGGGTCCTAGTTTTTTTATCTTATCTCGATTCAGAGTTTTTACTCCTCCATATGGTTTCTTTTCCAATTATATGGGGAATCTGTCAATGTATCCCACATTGCAGATTTGTTTCGTTGGTCCTTTTGTGTCAAAATCTACCTAAGTCACTTTTGTGTTGTGCTCACTATTCAAGGATTAAACCTTTGTTGGCCATTCTACAGTTTCCTTTACCTTTTGTGTTGGCCATTCCCTGGTATCGGTTCATTACATCATGTCTTCAACGTTTCTTGTCATGAAATTCAGTACCAATTCTAGATCCAATTAGTCTTTGACTTACCTCGTGTTGGATGATGAAGGATGCCTTAATGCCTTCCTTCCAACAGATCTCTTCCTATCGACTGCAACACATCTTGCTCTGGGAATGAAATTTAGAGTTTTATGACAGTACCTTGGGGATTGTAGTCATCAATGGCAATTTCCCTCACTCTTGGGTAGTGGGAATACCTTAATGTCTCCTACTCGATGGATTCTTCAAGTGTTCGACTTCAAGTCCTTGTATTCACACTTGTTACAATGTACTAGGTACCTTGGGGACCATTTTTATTAATGGTGGTTTCCCTCACGTTTGCTAATGGTTCTCATAATTGACCGGTAATCAAACGGTTTCCTCCATTTTCGACTTCAGCTCCTTTATTCGCATGGTTAGGATTCGTACCTTTTTTGGGTGGTTTGGATTGAAGACGTTGGGCCAATAGTAGCATCGTTATTTTGCTATTGTCCAAGTTGTGCAAGATCTTGTTACACTTTATATGAAATTTTGCTGAGAGATAGATACACCTTGTATTTTTGTGGCTATGATCAATTGTTGAGCATGGATCCACCTAGTTCATTTGTGGCCATGACTCCTTTAGATTTGATATGGCACCTTTTTTCATATTGAGTGACCATGATAGTTTCATCAGTTATACATATGTTGGATCTTCCTGTATCTTTATGGCAATGTTTTGTATATGGACATGTATGTCCCAGAGATCAGTTTTTTTTTACATCTATCTCTCTTACAGGTACCTTTGTTCGAGCCTTTCGATCTTGGATTCTCTTCTCTCTCCATACTTAGCTATTTCCTTTATAATTTATTTTGGCTATCGTCTTCCCCTCTAACCTCATACAATAGGGGGCATCTATTATAGCTTAAAATGACACATCTCTTCCTGTGACTACTTTCCTATGTTGACACTTCCATGACGACACTTCATGAAAAGTCATTGAAAGTCATTGAAAAAAAACCTAAATTGAAGGACCCATATATTTAGTTCTGTAACTTTTTTGAACCTCATATCTACACTGTTCGAAAGATATTTCTATTCGCTAAAACTTTCCAGAAGACACCAAAGTCTGAAAATACCTAGAAACACCCTTAAAATGAGTTTTTTGTGTGTACACGACTTTCCATGAAGGAAACCCACATATGTACGCGACTTGCTCTATATAATACCCACGTACGTACACAAGTTGCTATATATAATAGTCATGTACGCCTTAAATACGTGACTTTTCTGCATTGCAACCCATGTTTACTCCTCATGTACGTGACTGTTGTTTCTGCAACCCGCGTACACCTCTTGAAAATGTCAAAAAACATGTCTTTTGAAATTTGGGTAGTTTGGGTAGTTATGCAACTGACTCCTTCAGTTGTAACTACTTTGTATTCACCCCTAACTCTTCTTTAAACATATAAATATAGGTAGGGAGGTCCATGAGAGAGGACTTGAATCTTTACATCATTATGCTGGAGGAATCAGGACTCTCTTTGCCCAGAACTTTTCCCTAGAAGCATTCTCCTTGTGTTGCAGAGCTTGGAGGCCGAGTTCCTTGGAGAAGAGAAGTAGCAGAACCAGATCAAGGTTTCTTGAGGTGCCAAACTTGAAGAGAAGGTATACTTGTACTTGTTTTCAAGATTAATAAAGATGTTATGTTCTTCTTCTTCCCAAATCATTGTTCAATGTGTGATTGAATCTCTTTTTATGATCAGATGTTGATGCTAATTAGATTACTATTTCATGTTTATTTTATTATAATTTGTTTATATGTGGTCATATTGGTTTGAGGAAGGTATAACTTGTTTTGTAGGTCTCTTGGAGCAAGAGGAGCAAGAGGAGCAAGAAGAGGATTGAAGGGTTGCTTGGATCAACCTTCATTTGGCTAAGGTATGAACCATTCCAATCTTTGAAACTTGCTTATATATGCTTGTTGAACATTGTGCATCTCTCTCTCAAACCCAGTATGTTTATGGCCTCTTAAACCCTAGCCATATGATACTTTCCTTTACAACAACACCCTATCTCTTGACCTAGTGACCAAGATACATTACCAACTTCCTAATAATGTCATGCTAGTGATATTTATGATTGTGATCATATTGGCTTATTACTAAGACCTTCCGTCTCTCATTTTAGCATTTTATTGACTGGAACAGATTCTAAAAAGTTTTTAGATTGTAAATAACTTTAATGATGACTGATAGTTGAGATCCATAAGGAATTTTTCAAAGTACAAGTTTCAAACAAGACATTAATTAGCTATCCCAACTTTTATGAGAAAAATAAAAGAGTGAGGAATAATATGAATAATACTTACAAATATTTACAAATAATGATAGGTTCTTGATAGACTTAAAAAACTTTGATAATTATGAACCAATTTGGAAGATTTAGTCTAATATCATAATTTTTAAACTAATGAACAAACTGGCTTTTAAAACAGAAGATTTATTTATTTAGACTTATCTTTCAGTTGACAGGTCTGTACATTAATGACTGATTATATATACATAAATTTGATAGTCTTCAATACAAATGATATATTAATATTTGGTTAAGAAGATCAGAACTGGTTGTAATAGTAGAATGATGTTTGAAAGTTACATAAACATCATGAATTTATCATCATCCTTCATTTCTACAAAATATAGACAATTTTATAAAAAAACATAAAATTATTTACAAACAGCAAACAAGCTTATATATATAATTATATACATTTTTAGGGTCTAAAACATCAAGATAAATATTTTTTTAGGATCAGTCCATTCACTGGGAATGTTTTGCACTGACCTTCTAGTGTTTGCAAATGAAAGGTACTTGGACCTATCTTTTCAACAATAACAAAGTGACCTAACCAAATCTTTCAAAACTTAGTATGATCTCCTTTTTCCTCATGAAATTTATCCCATTTTACAACTAAGTCTCCCACTTTAAATTCTTTATTGGAACTTGAGGATTGATCAAACCGGGACTTCACAATTTGTTGATGTTTTGTAAAATGTTGCTTTGACTTTTCTCTTTCTTCCTCAAGTTTTTACAAAGTATTGATCATTTTTTCCATTGCTGGACAATCTTTATCTTGAACACACTGAGCTAACTGTAATGAAGGTAAAAATAAATTTGGTGGTAAAATAGCTTCAGTTCCATAAACCAAGAATAAGGGTGAGTTACCTATTGCAGCTTTAGGAGTTACCCTATCTTCCCAAAGAACATTAAATAATTCTATATGCCAATCACGATGGTGAGCTGAAATAGTTCTTTTGAGAATTTTCAATAAATTTTTGTTTGTTGATTCAGCTAAACCATTTCCATGAGGATTATAGTTAGCTGAATACCTAACTCTTATTCCCTTCTCTAAGGCAAATTGACTTAACTCAACTAATGAAAAATATGAAGCATTATCAAAGACAAGGGAATCTGGAACAACAAATCTCGTTATGATAAAAGATTCTAAAAATAATATAACCTGATTGGTGTTTACAACCCTTAATGCTGCAACTTCTGCCCAACAACTAAAATAATCAGTTGTGGTTATTTTATACTTGTGTTGCATATAAGAGGGAGAGTTTATTGGTCCTACTATATCAATACCCCATTGCTGGAAAGATCTTTCTACTAAAATAGGTTGTAAAGGGAAAGCAGGTTTCTTAACCCTTCCTGTAGCAAGTTGACATTCCTGACATTTTTTGACAAAATCATAGGAATCGCGAAATAAGGTAGGCCAATAATAGCCAGCCCTAAGAATCTTATGTGCAGTAGTTTCTGCACCAAAATGACCACTTGCCGGTCCAAAATGTAACTCTTTCAAAATTACCTCTGTTTCATCTTTGTCTAGGCATCGAAGCAACACTCCATCTGAATTTCTCCTAAAAAGGATGTTATCAATTAATAAATAAGGATCAGATTTCAATCTAAGTGCTCTCCTTTTCCTAGGTTCTAGGTAATCAGGAGTAGTTCCTGTTTCCAAAAGTACTCTTATGTCTGTATACCAGGAATCCTATGGTGGAGGATAGAAGTAGATTTCCCTTGTAAGTAAAATTTCATCAATGACAGTTTCAGAATTATTATTAGGTAGATGAGCCACTTCAGCAGCTAATTTACATAATCCTTGACCTTTGACTATCATTGAAGGTTTAATTTACAAGTCATATTCTTGAAGGATTGTCATCCATGGTGCTCTTTTTTCACCTAAATCTTTTTGCACTAACAAATTTTTGACTGAAGGATAAGGAACTATCACTTTCATTTTAGATTTCAATAAATATGGACAAAAGTGTTTGACAGCTTTAAAAACAATAAAAGCTTTCTTATCAACTTCATGGTAATTCAGTTCAACACCTTTAAAATTCGAACTCATAAAGTAGATTGGCACTTCATTATTTTGCTAATTTAGTTGAGTTAAAACTGTTGCATATGATATGTCAGAAGTGAAAGTATACAATATTAAATATTTGTTAAAATCTGGGCTAAAAAGACTAGGAGCTTCTGAAATGGCTTCTAAAATTTTCTGAAATGACTCCTTTTCAGTTTGTCCCCAATTAAAAATAGCATCCTTCTTAATCATTTTCTGTAAAGGACGGATGATTTCAGAAAAACTGGGGATGAATATCCTAACAAAATTTATTTTACCAGGAAATGATTGCATTGCTTTCATGCTAGAAGGGTAAGTTATTTTTTAAATGGCTTGGGTTCGGTCGGGATCAATCATGATCCCGTCTTTTGAAACCACACAACCTAATAAAATACCTTCTAAAACAACAAATATTGTTTTCTTAGAATTTAAGGATATTCCAAATTTTCTACATCGTTCAAATACCTTTCTAAGATGATTAATATGATTAGGTCGATATTTAGAATATACAGTAACATCATCTAAATAGACAACTATTGAATGATTAATTAAGCCTCTAAAAGTGATATCCATTTCCCTTTGAAAAGTTGTCCCAGCATTGATTAACCCAAAGGGCATATTTCGGTAGGCATATGTTCCCCATGGAGTTCTAAAAGCTGTTTTCAATTGATCATATGGGGAAACCATTATTTGGTTGTATCCTGAGAAACCATCAAGAAGTGACAGTACCTCAAACCAAGAAACTTTTTGAAGAATTTGTTCCATGGGAGGAACTGGGTAATTATCCTTTTCGGAAGACTTATTAAGATTTCTAAAATCAACACATAATCTAATATCCCTATTTTTGTTCCTAACTAGAACTAAGTTGGCTACCCACTGAGTATGCCAAACAGGAAAAATCATCCTGAAAGCTAATAGTTTATTTAGTTCCTTTTTAATTGTTGGTTCTAATGACAGGTGATATTTCCTTAGTTTTTGTTGAAAAGGTTTTGACTCCTGTTTAATTGGAATTATGTGTTGCATGACTTGTGTATTGAAGGTTTTCAAATCGTCACATGTCCATGCAAAGACATCCTTAAATTCTTTAAACAATTTTATGAATGTTGTTTTTTCTGCGGGAGTGCAATCTATTCCTAGATTTACAGTTTGAGGATTTAGTTCCATTCCTAAATTTATGCTTTCATATTTCATTTGAGAGGTATTGGTTTTACAGTTAGGAACAGATCTAAATTTATATTGAAGATCAAAGAAGTTTTCTAATCTCAAAACTAAATTAGGGATTGGTTTTACCTTCTCAAAAGCTTTTTCAACTGAACAAAAATAATTTATTACCAAAAAATCCCGCAGATTTTTGTCATGTGTAACTTCATCAATGGTATCATCATTTGTTAGAAAATTCAACACCTCCACATCATTATCAAACACATGCCAGTTAAAAATATTATCTGGTATAGAAGGCCTAAAAACCAATTCAACTTAAAATAAATCTGGTGTAAGATTTTCTGATGGGATTAATTTTGATGCTACATTCACTAATAAATCTGCCTCTTGATTTTGAGCTCTTGGAACTGAAATTATGTTAAATGCATCAAAGTGTGACATGAGATTCCATACCTCTCATTGATAATTCTGCAAGTGTTCAGAAAGGCAGTGAGTAGGATTACAGACCTGTCTGACGATGATTTTAGAATCACCATATGTAATTAACACTTTGATATCCAAATCAATCGCCTTTTTCAAACCCTGTATTAAAGCTTCATATTCCATAGTATTGTTTGTACAATTAAATTCCAGCCTACAAGCTATACATGTTTTATTTCCTTGAGGGTCTATTAGTATGCAACCAGCTCTTGCTCTTTCTTTAGACTTTGCACCATCGAAATATAAAGTCCAAGTAGAACTATTAGCAACTACTTTACTTTCTATAATATTTACAATATTATGATTATATACATCATTTATAATTTCCTTGAATGAAGAATCTGGAGAAATAGTTGTCACATTAAGAATTTCTGATTGTTGTTTATTTTCAGAAAAAAAAAAGAATTTTCAGCTTTGAAATTACCAAATCCTAGTTCATACATGTAATTCCCTATAATGTAATCTAAAAATAAAAATGGTTCACTAGGATCATGTAATTCTGTCACAGTATGTTTCATATATCTTTCTCTGTTTATCTTAATTTGATTTGAATTTCCATTCTTAGGTAACCATAATGTTGACCAATCTATGGAAAAGAATCCATTCAATTGTTGAGACTAATCTCTACTCAAAAAAAGCCCATACGCATCAGGAATATCTGCAACCACAATGTCTATAATTTGAAAAACTGAAGAGTTACAAGCAATCCTGACTAAAACATCTTTCATCTCTCCTACAACCCTCACAGTTGTCCTATCCAATTGAGTTATTTGTGAATTTGATGGAACATATTTTCCATTCAACATTTTGCATACAGATAAAGGCATTACATTGGAAGATGCTCAAGAATCAACCATGCAATTATGAACGTTCCTATTGAAAATATCAAAGTTAAGTAGGAATGGGGGAGTTGTTGATTTAGAATTCTTCCCTATTAGTGAGGCTTTATTAGCTACTAACTTTCCTTTCTCAAGTGATGTTAAATCATTATTAAAATTGTTAGCAGCAACACTTTGTTTCGCATTAGGAATTATTGAACTCATGGCAGGATTGTTAGGAACCCATGTCAATCCTTCTCTTTACCGTGTTAGTATATTGTTGTTGGACGCATATGCTTTGTAAGTTGTCCCATAGTAATTGTTGATCCATAGTTTGTGTTATTGTTGTTGGGTGCATTTGCTTTGTAATCCGCCTGTAGTATTTGTTGATCCAGAGTTTATATTGGCCCATGGTTTTGACCCATAGTATTGGTGGCTATTTTTAGTATATAAGTGTGTGTTGAGGCCAAGGAAGGCACCGTGAAGTTATTTTGTATTGCGCTTGCTCAAAGGAGGTTGCCCCTCGAAGTGGCTTGCGATTAATATAAAAGTGATTATGAGTTCTTCTACTATATCATGTATTTTGATTAATTATTTGCTGCAGGGTCCTCACATCTGGTATCAAAGCACTTTCTTGGGCTCATTGGGTGAAATTTCTACACAATTTTTTTTTCACTTCTGTTGCAGGTTCGGATCTGGGAATAATCCCTATCCGCTTAACTATGGGAAGTACTTGGGCATAAACCCTAAAACTCATTGTGAGGAGTACCACAAGAATCCCGAAGTAGCTGGCCCATTGAGAGGACCTGCCAGCGAAAAGGGCAACGACCCCTACTTGATTGACTAGTTCCCACCCGTGAGGTAAACCAAGAGCTGTCATTTGTGGCCAAGCAGTTATCATTTTTACCTGATCCGTGGAGTGAGGGGTCCTGCCCCAATACGCAAGCCATCAGACAGCATTGGTGGCCGAGTGATTCCCTTAAACCGATAGGAAGCCGCACATACCTGGGGTCCATATCTATTTTCAGTTGCACAATCGCAGATTTCCTCTGTCTAGAACTGTTGCCGGTTAGTTCTGTGCCGTTGCAGATCCATTTGTTGCTGATAACTTCCGCGCCGTTGCAGATTCCACTGTTTGCGATCACTTTCGTGCCGTTGTAGATCCCTTCCTGAAAAAAAAGTATAAAATTCTATTTTTCGGCCATATCTCCTTGGTTTCAACTCTATTTTCCCTGAAACTTCACTGACACCTCTAAAATTCCATTCTGCATATTTCATTCCTGAATACCCTATCCCAAATTCCACTTCCCAAGACACGAAATCCCACATTTGTCTATTTTTAAGGTTTTCCATAACTCCTTCGATTTTCACCCAAACGCCTTCAAATTTTGCCACCGTATTCCTTTCCTCATTCTGCTTCTTTGTCCCTCTCTACAAAATTTTCTCATTCTTTCACCCCGCTCCTAAAATCCCCATTTTTTGCTTCCCTATCCTTTCAAGAGTGTCCAAAACTTACTCAAACCCAAATTACCCTTCCGATTTTTTCCCAAATCCAGACTTTCCTCTACTGAAATAGTTTGTGTTTTTGTTTTTCTACCCACTCCCCCCAAAAAAAGAAAAAAGAAAAAAAAAACTCCTGGTTATGGTTGTCACCCGCACAGGAGCAAAAGCCATGGAGGAAGCACTTGCAGCCATTCAAGCCAAACTCCAGGAACTGGATGAAAATTTTCTCGGTATCCATCTTGAACATTCAGCTATGAACACCAGACAATAGTACGAGTCTTCATCAGACAATGGGTTCTCTTCTTCCAGCAATTTTCACGGTCCGAAGCTAGATTTTCCTTGCTTCAATGGTACTGATCCGACTGGATGGATCTATCGTGCAGAACAGTATTTCAGTCTTCATAATACTTTTGATGTCAACAAATTTCCACTTGCCTCCTTTCATTTGGAACAGGTAGCTCTTCACTGGTATCGTTGGTACATCAAGGCTCATGAAGAGCCAAAATGGCTTGATTTTTTCCAGCTCCTTTTGCAATGATTTGGTCCTAGTGCTTTTGATGACTTCATAGGAGATCTCACTAAACTTCGCCAAACTGGCACTGTGAAAGAGTATCAAACTGAATTTGACAAATTAGCTAATCACACTGAAAGATTACCTGATGACTTCTACTGGAGTTGTTTTATCAGTGGTCTAAAGGATGCAATTCGCTCTGAGGTCAAAATGTTCAGTCCCAACACAATGATGGAAGCCTTGGGGTTGGCTAAGTTGGCAGAAGACAAGATGGCATCCCAACAGTGCTCCAAATCCTCTTTTGTTCCCTTCTGAAATATGGGTTCTCAACGACCTCCCATTCCACCAGCTCCTCGCTCACCTCCAATCAGGCATTTGTCTGAAATAGAGATGTAGGCCCGCAAAGAAAAAGGGCTTTGTTATAATTGTGATGAGAAATTCACTCGGGGACATCGATGTGTTCAACAAAAGCTCTATCTCTTGGATGTGGATTCTCCACCTACCTTTGAAATTGGTGAATAAGCTCCCGATCCAATGGATGCTCTGGTTGACATTCAGGAGCCTCCTACTGACCCTCCATCTCAGGACGACCAGCCCGAGATATCCCTCCATGCTTTAGCTGGAGTCACTCCCCCCCAAACAATGTGGATACACAGTTACTTCAAGAAGCTTCCTCTTACCATACTCATTGATTCTGGAAGCACTCATAATTTCATTGACCCTCGGATTGCCAAACAAGCTGATTGTTTTATCCATCCTTGCTCCAACTTTGAATTCATGGTTGCCAATGGGGGCACCTCACCTTGCAAAGGGAAGTGTCGTAATGTGCGTATCTCTATGGGAGATTATAACCTCTGCTCTGACATGTTTTCCTTGACCTTAGGAGGATGTGATGTGGTTTTGGGCGCTCAATGGCTGCGCACACTTGGCCCCATATTATGGGATTTTGCTGAACTTTGGATGCAGTTCTCCCCCAATGGACACAAACACACATTGAAAGGATTACAACTAGGGTCTCTCAGCATCATCAGTTCACATCGCATGGAAAAAATCTTTAAGAAGAGTTCCCATGGTGTCATTGCACAGCTCCATTCCATTCAAATGCAACCATCAGCAGCCCCCACTACTCCTTTGGATCTCCAACAAATTCTGGATCGATATACAGGTGTTTTTGCTAAACCAGTGGGAATTCCACCTTCACGACCAGAGGACCATCGTATTCAGCTCCTTCCTGGAAGCATTCCTCCCAACATCAAGCCCTATCGCTACCCATTTCACCAAAAAACAGAGATTGAACTCCTCATTAGGGACTTACTGAAACAAGGTATGTGTACTACACCTGTTCTAGCTATGCCCGATTTTTCCAAGCTCTTCACTATTGAGAGTGATGCTTGTGGCAATGGACTTGGTGCTGTTCTCCTTCAATATGAACACCCCATTGCGTTCACTAGCAAAGCCCTTTCCGGTAAGAATTTAGCTTCCTCTACATATGAGAAGGAAATGATGGCTATTTTGCATGCAGTACAAAAGTGGCGACCCTACCTCTTAGGGAATCATTTCTGCATCAAGACTGATCACTAGAGTCTGAAATATTTCCTAAAATAGTGTGTATCCTCCCCAGCACAATAGAAATTGGTTATCAAAATCATGGGCTATGACTATGAGATCACTTATAAGAAGGGTAAGGACAATATTGTGGTGGATTCCCTTTCTCAAACATTTGATGACCAAGGTTCTCTTTCCGCGATTTCTATGTCTATTCCAAATTGGTTGCAATTGGTTCAACAGGGTTATGTCAATGACTCTTCATTATCTCAAATCATCCAATGCTTGGACAACAACCCTTCTGCTGTCCCACATTACTCTTGGGATGGTGCTTCACTGAGATATAAGGGTCGTCTGGTGCTTCCCCAGAACACAGCTCTTCAACAAGCTATCTTCTATGAACTCCATGCTTCTCTGTCAGTTGGGCACTCTGGTTTTCTCAAAACGTATGAACAGGCACGTCACAACTTCTTTTGGCAGGGCATGAAAAGGACAATTCAACAGATGGTGGCTGAATGCGATACCTGCCAATGCAATAAGGGTGAAACAACACCCCTTCTGGGATTGCTCGAACCCTTGCCCATACCTACCGGGATATGGACAGATATTTCTATGGATTTCATTGAAGAGCTCCCTAAATCTGGAGGGAAGACTGTGATTTTGGTTGTGGTTGATCGCCTCTCCAAATATAGTCATTTTTGTGCTCTCAGCCATCCCTATACAGCCTCCTCCATTGCTCAAATTTTCCTGGACCAGATCTTTTGTCTTCATGGAATGCCTTCTTCCATTGTCTCGGATCGTGATGCGACTTTCACCAGTCATTTTTGGACAGAAGTCTTTCACCACACTGGCACCAAACTGAAGACGAGTTCAGGTTATCACCCCCAAATGGATGGTCAGACTGAAATTATCAATAAATGCTTGGAAACTTATCTTCGTTACTTCTCCTCTGAGCAACAACATCAGTGGGCAAAGTGGCTCCCTCTCGCTGAATGGTGGTACAATACCTCTTACCACACTACCTCTAAAATGACTCCATATGAAGCCATTTATGGTCAGGCACCGCCAGTTCTTCTTCCTTACACCCCCAGCAGTTCCCCAGTTCAGGAAGTTGACGCGGCCTTCGAACCCGCGATGAGGTTCTTCACATTTTGTGCGAAAATCTTCACATGGCAAGAAATCGCATGAAGAAACAAGCTGATCAGCACCGTTCTGAGTGCACTTTTGAAGTCGATGATATGGTTTTTCTTCATCTCCAGCCTTACAAGCAATCCTCACTAAAACTCAAAGGGCGTCATAAGCTCGCTCCAAATTTCTATGGGCCATATAGGATTCTTCAGAAGATTAGGTCTGTTGCTTATAAATTGGAACTTCTGCCTTCTTCCCGCATTCATCCAGTATTTCATGTCTCTTGTCTAAAGAAAGTTCTTGGCATCAACATCAAAGGCCAAACTATTTTACCAGAACTGGATAATGAAGGATCCATCTTTTTGGAGCCGGAGGCTATCCTCAATAATCGCACTTGTCAACTTCGCTCTCGCTCTATCACAGAGGTATTGATTCAATGGCATGGAACGCAGCCCGAGGATGCTACGTGGGAACCACTCCTTCATATTCAACAACAATTTCGACATCTAAAGCTTTGAGGACAAATATTTTTCTAAGGGGGAGGGGATGTTACGAACCCATGTCAATCCTTCTCTTTACCGTGTTAGTATATTGTTGTTGGACGCATATGCTTTGTAAGTCATCCCATAGTAATTGTTGATCCATAGTTTGTGTTATTTTTGTTGGGCGCATATGCTTTGTAAGTCATCCCATAGTAATTGTTGATCCATAGTTTGTGTTATTTTTGTTGGGCGCATATGCTTTGTAAGCCGCCTGTAGTATTTCTTGATCCATAGTTTACATTGGCCCATGGTTTTGACCCATAGTATTGGCACCTATTTTTAGTATATAAGTGTGTGTTGAGGCCAAGGAAGGCACCGTGAAGTTATTTTGTATTGATCTTGCTCAAAGGCGGTTGCCGCCTCGAAGTGGCCTGCGATTAATATAAAAGTGATTTTGAGTTCTGCTGCTATATCGTGTATTTTGATTAATTATTTGCTGCAGGGTCCTCACAAGGATTTATAGTATGACTAAGGCATTGGGTAAATTTGCAGAAGATCATACATACTGACGTTTGCACGTGTCTTCTTCAAACCTTCAATTATATCATATTGTAAATCCAAATTTGGAGTATTTTGAATAGGCTGAGTAATCCTCGTAGATTGAGTTTGTTTATTAGGTTGTGAATTATTGTTATCACTACTCGGGATAGAACTTGATGAAGCTCCAGGATTGTTTGCAAATGTTCTACTACAAGTATTATAGGCATGTTGTCCTAAAGGAGAACTTTTACCTTCATAATCTTTTAAAAGACTGTCCCAAAAATGACCGTTAACTTGTTGAGGTTCTTCTAGTTCTTCATCATTTTCTGATTCCTCTTCTTCTTCATTTTCAGTCATTTCTTGATTTGAGGGAGTTTCAGATAGGGATAAAACAGCTCGAATAGTATTAAAATTTTCTTCATTTACTGCTACATCAGGTGGTGTATTTGTCTTATTATTTGTATTAGGATTATGTTTAAACTGATTTCTGAAATATCCTCTAGAGGAAGAAGATCTAGAATTGGTTTTCTTTAATCCTACAACTTCATTGGTTAATGCCTGCATAGCATTTTGCAGCTGTTCTACATGAAATGCCTTATCTTTTTCTAAATTAGGTTTTTTGATCTTCCTACAAGGGAAGGTATCATATTTCCCACTTCTATTTGGTTCATAGGACATAGAATCCTTCTCAACTTTAATGGCCTCCTCAAAAGTTTCTACCAAAGTTGTTTTACCAGCTCTCTTAACAAATATCTCAGGATATTTTGGTAAAGCTGAAGTAGATTAGAGGAAATTTCAACTCAAAATGGGCCTTTTAACTTTAACTCAAATTCCATGTCATCATGTGTTAGCCAATGAAATTGCTTTAAATTTGAATTACCATATAGGTCTTAAACACTTTTTTAATATAAATTTAGGGATAGGTATCATAAAAAAAACTACATCATCATCACATTTTTCAGGTATTTCTTGTTTTTGGGGTAGCGGGGTCCATCAAAAGTATGCTGAGTGGGTACTCGTTGGATGCAAAATTTAATTATGTATCCAACGAGCTCTCCCGATCGAAATTTGAGTAAAAACACGGGGAGATATGTCGAAAATACAAACAAAAAAGTAGTTTTTTCCTTTTCTTCCTCCAAAATTAATAAATATTATTTTATTAATTTTTTTTAGGAGGCCCATTTTGAGTTGAAATTTTCTCTAATGTAGTTTTCAATAATTATATCCTTGGGTGGTTGAGAAGCAACTAGAATTTTATCTTTTAATGTAAGAAAGCTTTGGTTAAAATCTTTAATTCTTTCTTTAGGTTTTATTTTAATCCAAGATAACTCAAGGGATAAAAGAGCAGGTGTTTTATCCTCCCCAAATTTATCTAAGAAAGCTTTATTAAAATCAGCCCAATTTGTAATTGATCCTTGAACTAACGAAAAGTACCAAGTAGAGGCTTTTCCCTCAAAGTTAAAGGGAACAACTGACAAACCACATCTTCATGTTGAACATTCATGGTTTGAACAACCAACATGAATTTATCTACATGTACCTCTGCATGTTGTTTGTTATCTAGGTTAAACTTAGGAAAAATTTTATCTGAGTGTTTGGGTAGGGGATGTTGTACACCAGGCACAACTACAACAACTGCTCTTAACCATGAAAGTTTTGGATTAGGTGGAGGATTACCTCCTCCTCCCACAGGTATGTTTCCCTCCATAGGACTTCTCTGAGAATCTAAAGAACTCCCTGAATTAGATGACCTTGGACTATTAGGTGGTGATTCTGGAGGAGAAGGTGGCTGATCAAAACCACCTACTGAAGTCAATCTTCTAGCAGTATTTATTCGAGTAGTTTCTCTCTAATGACTTCTAACTTGATAACTTGGAGTGCTATTAGCTTCTACCAAATCTTGAGTAACTATGTTCAATTGTGGATTATGTCTTTGTTTCCTAGGTAGACCATAATCTACTAGAGTTACACCAAGTTGATTAGCATATGCTCTTGTAAGAATATGACGTGATTCTTCTAAAGTTTGAGTACTCTCTTTAGGAGTAAATGGGGATGTGATATGATCATGTTCAAGGATGCTCCTAATAGTTTCTATGAATGGGGATCTGCTGACTTCATATTGTAAAGGAGGTTGTTGACTGGTTGAAGTTTTATCATTAGTTCTACTTGCCATTCATCATTAACAGGCCCTCCTTCTAGCGCCATTTGTTGGCCTGATTTTCTGACCTAGGCCAACTAAGGTTAAGCCCACACAAGTTGCTTAAAGTAGCTTCCGATGTGTTTGGGATGGAAAAACCTCGCAGGTTATGGTCCTGCTACCAACTAAACTTTTCTCTTAAGGAGAAATTTAGATTCTGTAAAAAAAATGATCCTAATCTAATTATTATTTAAATAAACCATAGAATTAGTTTTCTAAAGCCTAAGTTGTCCTAAAATGCTTTCTTAATGAAAGTCTTCAATTTTTTGAGGATTTTGCTTCAAATATTCTAATTCAAAAGACTATTATAAATATTATGAAATTAACCTAATCCTATTTAACAACTGTTCAATATAAACTACACTAAAACTAAAACTAACTCATTATTCTATCCCAGAGAGCAATTTATTAATTAAAATTTCAAGTAAATAGAAAGATAAATGATTAAGATTTAAATGAAAATATCTAAATCATTCACATTAAATCATTCTATTATATATTCACAATAACAGAAAATTTAAAATAGACAACTACTTTAAACTTTTCTGGAATGTTTTATTAATTAACAATCAATAATCAATACTAAATATCTGAACAAATGATAGTATTCATAATGAAAACATTGTAATATTACAAATGAAATCAAAATAAACATAAATATGTATATACTGAGATTTGAATTTTCAATAAAAATATTGATCAATTCAATATAGTAACATGCTCATTCAAATAACGATATTGTGTTAACAGAGTATAATATTAAATAATGACTACAATCATAACCAAGTATAACTGTACCAGTAGTATAACTAGAAGACAATATATTGAAATATATATATATATATATATATATATAAGGTGTTCAAAAATAGTACCAAACAATGATACCAGTCTAAGAATTTTAGGTCACACTCCTTCTCCGAAGGTAAAACTCCAGTAAAGAGATAAAACTAGTACTAAAATGATATTTCAATGGTGTTTTTATTCTCATACTCCCCCCAATTACATCAAAATTACTAGTTTATATAACCCCAATAGTCTTTCATTTCAGTTTCTAATAAGTGCTATAATGAATACCACATGAATCCTATTCCTATTTAGTTGCATCGAATCTCTTCAAAAAGACACCTGTCATAAACATTATACTATGGGATAAAACTGTCAATTAAATGACTATCCTGTATTATCTCCTGATTCATAGAAACTGACATATTCATGGCCATATTGAACATCCAATCCTTCCAGAAGCACCTGTTGATGTATTTGTAACTTTGAAATGTATTCATTTATGTATCTTATGTATCGTAACCCGATGTTTATTCCGGGATGTATCTATTATGTATTTGAGTCATGTTGTCATGCCCCAATGTTCCGATTGGGAGAATTAATAATGTAAACAAGTCATGTCAATTCATTGTTAAAGTCCCCACAGTTTCAGGGCACTAGGGTTATTAGACACTCATAGAGATGTTGGCTCTAGTAAGTAATTGTTAAGTGAGGCCAACATGATTGAGTGCATTTCAAGTGAAAAAAAGAATATAAATAGAGAGTGAGCCTCTCTATTTATCATATACATCATTCACTCACTCAAGTGTAGTGCATTAGTGAGGAAGGAAATACACTGGGGCTAGACAAGAAGAAGACTACTGCTGTCGGGAGTGCATCTTACTATTTTGGGGTTTTACATCTTGTGCTGATTCTATCTCTGAGGAAGTTGTGGGGTTTTCTCCATTTATTTTTTCCCCAATCAAAAACACTGTGTTCATTGTCTCTTGTGTTTGATTTTTGTACTTGTTATTCTCTCAGTAAAGATCCTAACATAATGCTAGCTTAATGTTGAAAAAACTAACATGGTATCAGAGCTAACCTGAGAAGAAGACATTGTGCAGCTGCGGGAAATAGGGATTCCTAGTTTGTGGACCTTCCTCCATAGATTTCCAGCAAAATTAAGGTGGAACAACTCTCCTCCTTAGGGCACATCTTTCTGTCGAAACAGAATCCAATTCAGAGGTTTTTCAGTTTTGGACCTGTCACTGGGGTCCGAAATTAGGGATTTTTACAGAAGAGGAATTTTTTAGTGAGCCTAGGCCTGGATTGATCTCTTCCCCAAAATCAAAGTTAGGGACAAATTTCAAGGCATTTGGGTGGACAGAACTCCAGAAAAGAAAAACCCTAATTTGCTCCTGAACCAGCTCTACAGGATTTCAGCTCAAGTTTAGGATCCGACATCTTGAACCTAGTAAGATATAAAATATTTTGTATTTCCATTTGAGGTTCTCATTTAAATATGTCTCATCATACCAATATTGATGAAAATCTTGAGGGAGATGAAAACTTTCGAGCCTGGAAGTATAGGATCTCCCTGGTCCTGGAAGAGAATGAATTAGACTCCTACATTCATGAGGAGGTTCCAGTTCCAGAGGGAGATGAGGCAAGGCCTTACATAAGAAGAAGATGGTTATGGAAAAGAGGATCATTGATGATTCTATCAAGTATCACCTTATCCCACAGGTGTCCTCTCTGAAGACACCTAAGGCTATGTTTGATGCCCTAACCAAATTGTTTGAAGGAAAGAACATCAATTGGAAGATGACCCTAAGGAACTAACTAAAGAATGTGAATATTCAGAATACAGAAACTATCCAGTCTTACTTCACAATAGTTTCTCAAATCAAAGAGAAATTAGAAGCTGTTGATGAAGAAGTGGAAAATGCAGAGATTGTGATGACTACTTTGAATGGCCTTCTTAGGTCGTGGGATGCTTTCATTCAAGGAATCTATGCTAGAAAGAAGTTAGTCAAGTTCAGTAGATTATGGGAAGAATGCTCTCAAGAAGAAACTCGAATAGCAGCTCGAGAAGAGAATATGGGAAGTGAAGACCAAGATCTCACTGTACACTCCAAGACTCACTCCAAGTCAACAAGAAAAAAAACTCATCACTTCAGAGGTAAGCACTCTCACAAATATAATACTAGAAGAGATGTATCTAGGATCATATGCTATACTTGTGATGAAGCAGGACACTATGCAAGGAATTGTCCTAACAAAAAAAAGATAGTAAAGAATAAAATCAATAGAAGACATCATGCTCATGCTGCAGAGGATGATGAATCATCCAGAAAGAGATCCATATATGAAAGTGAAGATTCTTCAAGCGAGGATGAATATGTTCTGATATCATCTCTCATAGGTAACATTACTCATGGAAGTGATGATTATCTTATAGATAGTGGGGCTTCCAAACAAATGGCTGGATTCAAGGAATCCTTTGTGAGACTATCAGAACATGAATCACCTCACAAGGTGAAACTAGGAGATGACTACCAATATCCAATAAAAGGTAGTGGGGAATGTTCATTTAAGCTAGACTCTGGTAAGTCTCTAACAATGAAAGAAGTATTGTTTGTGCCAGGACTGAAGAAGAACCTTCTCTCCATATCAGCATTGGATGCAAAGGGAATGAGGGTTGCATTCATAGACGGTCAAGTCATCATGTGGCCAAAAGGAAAGACTATCGATGATGCGGTAGTAATTGGAGAACAAGAAGGAGGATTATACAAATTAAAGGGCCATCTAGAACAAGCTTTGGTCCATGACACAGTAGAGCCAAGTGAACTTTGGCATAGAATACTTGCACATGTGCATTACGGAGCACTACCTATTGCAAGCAAAGTTGTCGAAGGTCTTCCAGAAATTCAAGAAAAACATGAGGGGGTTTGCAAAGGATGTGCGAAAGGGAAGAATACAAAGAAGACATTTCCAAGTAGTGAAAGCAAAGCAAAAGGAATCTTGGAAATCATCTACTTCGATGTATGCGGTCCCATGTCATCAAACTCTCTAAGAGGGTATGCATATTAGGTTTCTTTTATTGACAATTTTTCTAGGAAAACATGGGTTTACTTTATGAAGAACAAAGATGAAGTTTTCAGTAAGTTTAAAGAATTCAAAGCCTTGATCAAAAACCATACTGAAAATAAGATCAATACCATTTGATCAGATAATGTTGGAGAATTCACTTCAAATGAATTCAAAGAGCTATGCAAAGAATTAGGGATTAAGAGGGAGTTCTCCACTCCTTATAATCCACAACAGAATGGGGTTGCGAAACAGAATAATAGAACTATCATGGAAGCTGCAAGAGCTATGCTTCATGATCAAGATCTACCTATGCATATTTGGGAAGAAGCTGCTAGAACAATGGTGTATGTATAGAATCATACACCACATAGATTATTTGAGAACAAGACTCCTGAAGAAGTCTTCTCCGGGAAGAAACCAGAAGTTAGCCATCTCAGAATATTCGGCTGTCCTGTGTACATCCACATTCCAAAAGAGAAAAGGACTAAATTAGATCCTTCAGGAAAGAAGGGCATATTTGTGGGATACTCTGAAAGCTCGAAGGATTACAGAATCTATTTTCCAGGATACAAGAAGATTGACATTAGCAGGGATGTGACATTTGATGAAGGTATAGCTTACAACAAATCCAGAAAGAGACCTACTGAAGAACCTAAAGAAGCAGAAGCACCCAGAATTCATGATACAACCATGAATGAAGAAACTCGAGAAGAAGATCAAGAATTTGAATAACCACAAAGACCTGTAGATCCACCTCTGGAGAAGAATCCTCATAAGAGGAAACCTGCTTGGGTACGAGAACATATCCAAGGTGTGGAAAGATATGGGGCTCCAGAAGAGAATCATAGAGAAAGAAAGAGGACCAGATCCAATTACGGGTATGTATCTTTACTATGTGATTTCATTGATAAAGAACCTTCCAGTTATGAAGAAGCGGAAGAACAGAAAGAATGGAAGGATGCTATGATCGAAGAGTACCAATCGATCATGAAGAATGATGTTTGGGATGTTGTCCCAAGACCAAACGGGAAGCCAGTTGTAACTTCCAAATGGATCTACAAGATCAAGCATGCTGTAGATGGTAGCATTGAAAAGTATAAGGCAAGATTTGTAGCTCGAGGTTTCTCTCAGAAAGAAGGAATAGACTATGAAGAGACCTTTGCACCTATATCTAGATACACTTCAATTAGATCACTACTTGCTCTAGCTGCAGTGATGAAATGGAAGATACACCTGATGGATGTCAAGACTGCCTTCTTGAATGGTGTAGTGGAAGAGGAAGTGTATGTAGAACAACCACTCGGTTTTGAGACACATGACAAAGAGTCTCATGTATGCATATTGAAGAAATCCCTGTACGGTTTGAAGCAGGTACCCAGGACAAGGTACGGCAGAATTGACATCTTTCTATCCAGTTTGGGCTTTACCAAGAGTAAAGCAGATTCCAACCTTTATTACAAGGTTGAAGATGGCAACCCAGTGATGCTTCTACTATATGTAGATGATCTATTTTTGATAGGTACATATGGGTTGATTGCTAATACGAAGAGAAATATTTCTGCCGAGTATGAGATGAAGGACTTGGGTATGATGCATTACTTTCTAGGTATGGAGGTGTGGTAGAGTACAGATGGAATCTTCCTTGGACAAGGGAAGTATACACTAGAGATCCTGAAGAGGTTTGGGATGATGGACTGCAAGATTATGGCCACACTTATGGCATCGAACCTGAAGCTATTGAATGATGCTTCATCAGAGTCGGTTGATGCTATGATGTATCATCAGATGATTGGGTTAGTGATGTACCTGACGAACATGAGACCAGACATTTGATTTGCTATGAACACCTTGATCCAATATTTGACAAATCCAAGAAGTGTTCACTTGACTGCTACAAAGCATATTCTGAGGTACCTGAAGGGTACAGTTGATTATGGGCTCAAGTATGATGCGAATCAAAAGATTAACCTAAAGGGTTATGTTGATTCAGATTGGGCAGGCAGTGCCATCGATAGAAAGAGTACTTCAGGATGTTGCTTTAGTATGGGATTAGGTGTGATCTCTTGGCTTAGCAGGAAGCAATCCTGTGTGGCACTGAGTATAGCTGAAGCAGAGTATGTTGCAGCTTGTTCAGCTAGTTGTGAGGCAGTATGGCTGCGGAAGCTACTATCTGATTTATTTGATCTCCAGTTGGATGCTACTTGTATACATTGTGACAACTAGAGTTGCATGAAGTTGTCAGAGAATCCAGTGTTCCATGACAAGTCGAAGCATATCGAGATCAACTATCACTATATCAGGGATATGGTGTAGAGAGGAGCAGTGAAGCTCCAGTATGTTGCGACAAAGGAACAGATAGCTGATGTATTGACGAAGCCATTGGATAGAATGAAGTTCGAGTACTTCAGGGAGAATCTTGGTGTTCTCCAGATCGAGGTTTCCTCCAAGGGAAAGTGATGAGTCCCAAAGCCATTTTGATGAGTAGGTCAGATGTAAGGGCTGAACCATTCTGTCATGGTGATAGGATTCAGTTCCTTCCATGTTAGATATGAGTGCTAAGGATCCAAATCCATTCTAACGATCAAGTCAGATGTAAGGGCTGAGCCATTTTGTCATGGCGAGAGGATTCAGTTCCTTCCATGTCAGATATGAGTGCTGGCCATTCTATCAAGTAGGACAAATGTAAGGGCAACTGCCACTCTCCGAGAGAGTGGAGGCACCTGGTCAGTTACGAAGTAGCTCAGTTTGGGACTGGAGGCCATTCTGATGAGGGTGTAGGATTCAGTTCCTACCAGGTTAGGTGTGAGTGCATGCCCTTCTGACGAGTAGGTTAGATGTAAGTGCAGAAATCTTCTATCACTATGAGCAGGATGCGATTCCAGCCTAGATGAAAGTATGGAAATATTTCATCACTGTGAGTAGAATGTGTTCCCACCTAGATAGAAGTCTTCCATCATTATGAGTAGGATGCGATTCCATCCTGGATGAAAGTATGGAAATATTTCATCACTGTGAGTAGGATGTGTTCCCTCCTGGATGGAAGTATGCCTTTCTAACGAGTAAGTCAGATATAAGTGCTGAAGCCATTTCACAGATGGTAGTAGATGTGCCTACCATGCTAGTGAATGTGAGTGCTGGACCTTTCTAATGTGATTGTATTTTACTACATGATCAGATGTGATTGTTGGGCGTGCCTTTCTGACGAGTAGGTTAGATATAAGTGCTAGGCAAAGACCTACCTGTTGGCTAGGCCTACAACCAGCATGAAAGAAGGCTGGCTCTGTAGAAATTCCTATGAAGAGATAGTACACACATGATGATGACTAGGTGAGATCCAGATCAAGCTATGATCTAGATCCAGTTATGATGACTCTGAGAGATCTAGATCGAGTGATGATCCAGATCCAGCGGTGATGATCTAGATCGAGATATGATCCAGATCTAGATTCAGATCGAGTGATGATCCAGATCTAGTCCAATAGAGTTGATCCAGATCTAGTGATGATGTTCCATGACGATCGAGAGATGATCCAAACTTTAAGGATGACAATGACTTGAAGATGATGATGACTTGAAGACTCAAAAGACTCAAGATGCAGATGATGAGATGATCCAGTTGATACAGAGAAGAAGACTAGTGCTGAAAATTGTGTCGAAAGAATACCTTCCTAGTTAAGAGGGAGTGTTGATGTATTTGTAACTTAGGAATGTATTCATTTATGTATATTATGTATTGTAACCCGATGTTTATTCCAGGATGTATCTATTATGTATTTGAGTCATGTTTTCATTCCTCGATGTTCCGATCGGGAGGATTAATAATGTAAACAAGTCATGTCAAGTCATTGTTAAAGTCCCCACAGTTTCAGGGCACTAGGGTTATTAGACACTCATAGAGATTTTGGCTCTAGTAAGTAATTGTTAAGTGAGGCCAACATGATTGAGTTCATTTCAAGTGAATGAAAGAATATAAATAGAGAGTGAGCCTCTCTATTTATCATATACATCATTCACTCACTCAAGTGTAGTGCATTAGTGAGGAAGGAAATACACTGGGGCTAGACAAGAAGAAGACTACTGCTGTCGGGAGTGCATCTTACTATTTTTGGGTTTTACATCTTGTGCTGATTCTATCTCTGAGGAAGTTGCATGGTTTTCTCCATTTATGGTTTCCCCGATCAAAAACACTGTGTGCATTGTCTCTTGTGTTTGATTGCTGTACTTGTGATTCTCTCAGTAAAGATCCTAACATAATGCTAGCTTAATGTTAAAAAAACTAACAGCACCAACGTATGCCAACTGTGAACAAAACATCCTGTGTTTGCTTAGGATAACAATTCCATATACACCTCTAACAAGCGAAATAAAATTCTTATTAAAACCATGTGAACAGAAATAACAATAAAACAAAACAAATTATATGCATGCCTACAAAATCTACGATTTTGCAGGTATGCTCATTAAAAATTTTATTACCAATCAAAAGAGAGATAATCCATATAACCAAAATAGAAACAGCATCAGGTTCTATTTTGTTAATTGATTATTCTTCTGGCTTCAGAAAGTTTAGCTCTGAGACTGACAATTATTAGCTTCTGTCGATCTACTTGCTCAAGCAAGTGCTGGTTTGTGTTTATCCCTGATTTCTTGGATTCCTTGTATCGATTCTTCTTCAATTTCATCTCCTTCTAGATATTAACCCAATTTAGTAATTCTTCCCTGAATTTTTTATTTTCTTCATCTTTTAAGGATGCATTTGCTTGACACTCTGTTAATTCATTTTTCAATTCTACGATTTTGGTTTCATATACACTATCAAGTACCTGTTGGAGGGTTTCTTCTTCCTGATCATGACATGAATCATTAGAATGAGAAGAATCAATATTATCCACATCTTGATCTAGTGATGGAATGCTTATAAATGATAGCTCGGGGCCAGAACCACAAGCATCCATACATGATGGTGCTACTTCAAACTTACTTGGCTTAGTAATGCTTTTCGCCAATGATTTTACATGATTCTCCTCTATGGGAATAGGTTCATCCATATGCATGGTTTAGGGAATCAAAGATGAAACATCATCCTCAAGTTGGACAACAACTGGCTGAGTATTCTGCGGAATGGTTACAGGAACAACGGCTTTAGTTGCCGCATTCATGCTTCGAGTGAATCTTCGTGTACGAATGAACAAAAAACCTTTTGTCTCAAAACTTCCT
Organism: Pseudotsuga menziesii; assembly: GCA_001517045.1. Lineage (NCBI taxonomy): Eukaryota > Viridiplantae > Streptophyta > Pinopsida > Pinales > Pinaceae > Pseudotsuga > Pseudotsuga menziesii. The sequence goes on from LPNX010035334.1 coordinate 209,119, forward strand.
CTATCACAACAAACCTATGATAACTGTTCAATTATTCGCATGGATTCATCACCAAGTTTTTTAGAAGTACACAAATCAGAAGGGGTTTTATGAGTAACAACATCAACATTTTCATCATTTGTCAACTCACCATTCACCTTTGTAGGTGTACTGAAATGTTTTTCAGAAAGGGATTGGTCCATATTTGTTTCAGCATAGCAGGGATCGACCTTAATGATTCTATCATTACTAATATGAGTATCTATAGGTGAACTTACTTCCTGTAGTTTACTATCTCTTAACTCAGCCTTATGAATATCATCCACTTCATATTTTAATGGATATTTATGCTTATTATGAGTTTTGGGAGGAGGGTTTGGCCAATACTGTGTTGACCCTAGTCTATTTTCAACCAAGAACTCATCCCAAGATCTACAGCTAAGAGATAACTGATGCTAGATTAAAATTTTAATCAGATCATGATGGAACAAACTCCTATCAGGGTTGCCTATAGTACTTTGCATTGAATGTGCCATTTTATTTAGGCTTTGAAGTAAGTAAAAAGGAAGATTGAGCTTACAACCCTTCAATGCTAATAGGTACCACAGATGATAATAATGAAGATGAGAGAGACATACCTGACTAGGATTTCATAATACGCTCACCATTCTGGTTTTAAGAACCTAGCTAAAACCCCAATTTTTAACTTTGCATTGGCCAGTAATGGTAACAGTAATGACCTACACCTCTTCTTATTGACCTTTCCTCCTTTAAACCAATGTTCTCCAGTTTGAGGAAGCTTTGCTGCTTCTGTAATCTTATCCTCATCAATTATAAACTTAAAATCCCCAATCTAGGGTATGTTCTCCCTCAAGCTCATAGCGAATTGTTTGGTAACTTCTGCATTATGACCACTGAAACATCTGAAAAATGGACCCCATCCAATCTTTTTGAATAGTATACCGACTTTCTCATCAGCTTCAACTAGATTAGGCCCTGAAATCTCAAATCGGCTGACAGGAGCCATTGTCTCCGCACCGCAACTTTGGTTTTGGGTTGAAACAAATGAGGTTGTGAAAATCGAAGGAATAGGTATCCAAGTGAAAGGCATTATGCAAAATGTCAAATATTCAATTGATTCATACGTGACAAAAACGACAACCCCAATTTTGGCCATGTTAACCAAATTTGGAAATAATGAGAACAACAACCAGTATTTTTCTCTATGATTAATGGATAGACTAGCCACGACTAACTGAATTCTTCAGAAAACGGTATGTTAAAACTTCAAACTCTAACTAAACTTTCATGTCTGAAGTAATTCAATTCAGAGATCGAAAATTGAAGCATTGATAATACCCAGTCTGGAATGATAGCCTCGTATAGCATCATGAATGGAAATGACTATCAGTCATTTATGGAATTGAATTCCAATGACATGATTTCATCATTGAACCAACAACTGTCAATTAAATCGATAGCTGTTAAACAATTAAAACCAAAACCAAGTGCCAATACGACCTCAATATTTACGTAGTGATCCTTGTAAATAGATGTTAACAATTCAGCCATTTGTATCATGTACCTTAAACATAACTGTCAATCAATAATAAACAAGAATTACACGTGGAAGGCAATCGTGTTCATGAACTGGGTGATGTGGAATCGTCATAACAATCCATAATGTTCCCAAGGGTTTCTGAAACTACAACTAAGTGGCAAGAACCATTTAAAACTAAACCATATATACACATGTAATTAATTCAAAATATAGTTTTAAATAACTTTATGAAATCCCCATCACCTATGACTCAATACAAGATGTTATAGGATGTAGAGTTTATAAAACTATTATGATTATGTTTATGTGATAAAATTCGACTATTATGTTTATATTACAATGAACATTTTGAAATGAAATATGCTAGAACTCTAGTTATTTCGTGATATATATGTAGAATTTTCACAAAGTAATGATAAGATATTAAAAGATTAAGTTATATGTAAAATCTAAACTTTAGGGTTAATATAAAATATTTCAATCAATAAATCACCCTTAGTTATAAAAATTACAAAAACTTATGGTAATAAATACCTTATCAAAACCAAATTTTAAACACATTCAAAATGTGACTTCGTTTTAATTCAAAAAAAATAATTAGCATACTATACCTAAAATCTCCTACGTCATTATATATAATCAAGTGAATTAATAATGATAAAATTGATTATATATAAAATTTACAATATTGACAGCTGCTAATTTATCAAATTTATGAAAGTATTTCAGAAATTTTTAACATGACACTTAACTCTTCTGAAATTGAGAGTACCTTCAGAATCGAAGATTCTGAAGGAACTCTTATATAATCTTTTTAAAATAAATCATAGAAGAGAACTCATCATTTTTTCAACAAAACAGGAAAAATGAGGGGGATGTTGCTGACTGCCAACAGGTCTTCAACATGTCTCTTTCTGGATTTTTTGTAAGCTGAGTCTTCGTGAAATGTTACATCTCTACTGATGTCAATCTTCTTGAATCCTCGGAAGTATATTCTGTAATCCTTCGAGCTTTCACTATATCCCACTAATATACCCCTCTTTCATGAAGGATCTAACTTTGTCATATTTTCTTCTGGAATGTGTATGTACATTGGACAGTCGAATATTCTAAGATGACTGACTTCTGGATTCTTTTCAGAGAAGTCTTATTCAAGTGTCTTGTTCTCAATTACTCTATGTGGAGTACAGTTTTGTACATACATAGCTATACTTGAATCTTTTTCCCATAGATGCATGGGAAGATCTTGATCATGAATCATTTCCCTTGCATCTTCCATAATCGTTCTATTCTTCCTTTCTGCAACCCCATTCTATTGTTGATTATATGGAGTATTCAACTCCCTCTTAATCCCTAAATATCTGCATAATTCTTTGAATTCATTTGATGTGAATTCTCTGCCATTGTCTGATCAAAATGTGTTGATTTTATTTTCTGTGTGGTTCTCGATCAAGGATTTGAATTCTTTAAAATCACTGAATACTTCATATTTGTTTTTCAAGAAGTATATCCATGTCTTCCTAGAAAAATCATCAATGAAAGAAACATAGTATACATACTCACTCAATGAACTACATGACATCAGACTGCATACATCGTAGTGGATGATTTCCAAGATTCCTTTTTCCTTGCTCTCTCTACTTGGAAATGTCTTCTTTGTGTTCTTTCCTTTTTCACATCCTTTGCAAACACCTTCATGCTTTGCCTCTATTTCTATAATACCTTCAACAACTTTTCTTGCAAGTTGTAGTGCCCTATAGTGCACATGTGCAAGACTTCTATGCCAAAGTTCATTCGGCTCTACTGAGTCATGGACCAAGGCTTGTTCTGTTTGGCCCTTTAGCTTGTATAAGCTTCCCTCTTTCTCTCCAATCACTATTGTATCATCTATAGTATTTCCCTTTTTCCACATAAGAACTTGTCCATCTACAAATGCAATCCTCATTCCTTTTGCATTTAATGTAGATATGGAGAGGAGATTCTTCTTTAGTCCTGGTACAAAAAAGACATCCTTCATCTTCATAGACTTTCTAGATTCTAGCTTATAGGAGGATTCACCACTACTTTTTATTGGATACTGGTAGTCATCCCCAAGTTTTACTTTATGGGGTGATTCATGTTTAGATAGTTTCACAAAATATTCGTTGAATCTCATTATGTGCTTGGAAGACCCACTATCTATAAGCCAATAATTGCTTCCATGTGTGATAGTTCCCATGAGTGAAGAAATCAGAACATATTCTTCATCACTTGAAGAATCATCACTTTCTTGTTTGATTCTCTTTTTGGAAGGTTCATCACCATCTGTAGTGTGAGCATGATGTCTTATTTTTTTGTCATTATTCTTGTAAGAACCATTCTTATTCTTGGGACAATCTACGGCAAAGTGTCCTCTCTCATCAAATGTAAAGCATCTGTATTTAGATATGTATTTGCTAGATTTTCTAGGGTTATATTTCTATTGAGAATGATTACCTTTGGGATGATGATAGTCCCTTCTGATTTTCTTGGAGTGTACTGTGAGATCTTGATCTTCACTTCCCATCTTTTCTTCTCTGGTTACTATTCCAGCTTCTTCTTGTGAGCATTCTTCCCACAATCTATTGAAGGTGACTAGCTTTATTCTAGCACAAATCCCTTGAATGAAGGAGTCCCTGATCTAAGGAGATCATTCAAGGTAGTCATCACAATTTTTTCATTCTCTACTTCTTTATCTACTGATTCAAGTTGTTCTTTGATCTATCAGACCCTTGTAAAGTATGATTGTATGGTATCTGCATTATGGCTCTTCACATTGTTCAATTGATTTCTCAAGGTCATCTTCTAATTTATGTTCTTCCCTTCAAATAGCTTGGTCAAAGCATAAAACATATCTTTAGGTGTATTAGGGAGGACACTTGTGGAATGAGGTTATCCTTGATTGAATCTACAATAATCCTCTTGTCCTTGACCAAGTTCTTCTTATGTAAGGCCTTAAACTCAACTCCCTCTGGAACTGTAACCTCTCCACTGATGTAGGAGTCCAATTCATTTTCTTCAAGAACTAGTGAGATCCTATACTTCCATGCTTGGAAGTTATCAGATCCCTCAATATTTTCATCAAGCTTGGTGTGATGAGGCATCTTAACTAAGAACCTCAAATGGAAATACAAAAATATTTATATCTTACCAATTTGAGAAGTTGAAACTGGATCTGGAGCTGATCTTCTACAGTGCTGGTTTTCTGGTTTAGGGGAAAATTAGGTTTTGAATTTCCTGTAGTTCTACCCAACCAACAACTTCGATATTGATCTCTAAAATTCAATTTTGAGGAGGAGAGTAAACCTATGCTAGGATAACTAAAAAATTCTACTTCTGTGAAATGGCATAATTTACTGATGTAGTGGTAGGTCAAAAACTGAAAGTGCTCAGAATCAGATTTTGCTTTGACAGAAAGATGCGGCCTTCAATGGAGAGTCATCCTAGCCTTTTTTTTATGGATTGTGGAGAGAGAACCAAAAACTAAGAATACCTAGCTTCTACAGATGCACAGTGTCTTGTTCTCAAGTCAGCTCTGATACCATGTTATATTTTTCTCTATTAGATAGTATTATCTTTCGATCTTATCTAAGAGAGTAACATGCACGAAAATCAATCAGAAGAGAAAATAAACACAAATATTTTCCTCAAGGAAACCATAAAGGAGAAAACCCTGCAACTTCCTCAGATATAGAATGAGCACCAATGGCAGCAGTAAAACCCAAAGACAAAAATATGATCTCCAATAGTTGTTATCTCTCTCTCACTTCAGCGATCTTCTCCTCTATCACCTATGCGCTATAGCTGGGTGAGAGTGTGTCTCAAATAGAGAGGCTCACTCTCTAATTATACTAGTTTCCAACTTGAAAATGAATTACCAGGGACAACTTCTCTAGGAGAGTCTAATAACCCTAGTTCCCAACAGCTGTGGGGAATTTTCCCCTCGATCAACAAGCAGGGTTAACCCCTATGACTTTACATGACTTAATTATATTAATGATTCTTTCGATAGGAACATCGGGGACCAATGAAATACAATATAGAAATATATAGGTGAATACATTCTGAAGTTACAAATACATCAACACCAAATGTAGGATATGTGTGTGTGAGAGAGAGAGAGAGTAGAAAATGTGAACTAATATGAAGTATTCAAGGAAAAGATGATGTAGAATTTGACCAATATCTACTATGAAATTTTGGATGCCCTGAAGATAGGAAGAAAGAGATATGGAGAGGGAGATATGGAGAATGGATTTGGAGGTGGTTAGTTGTAGGTGGTAGAGAGTTAGATATATAGAGAGAGAAATATTGTGGGTTATTGGTTGAGAGAGAGAGAGAGAGAGAGATTGGGGATTATGGGTTTAGAGAGAGATAGAAATTTGGATTTAGGGGTTTAGAGAGAGTAGAGAGAGATCATAGGGGGGGATGTTGATGGCTAGTGGTGGTGGGATTAGAGTAAGGGATATTGGAAAATAGGGATTTAGAGATCTGTATAGAAAGAATGAGGGGTCAAATATGGATATAAGGAGAGAGAGGGATGGCGATGTTTAGTATAAAGGAAGAGTAGCTCATATTTGAAAGGGTTAAGTCTCAAGGTAAAGTTGCAAAACTTGATCAATATATAACTTATGAAACTTTGGATGCCACAAAGATAGGAATAAAGAGAGAGAGAGACAGGAGGAGGAGTAGGAGAGAGGTGGAGAAGGAAAGGGAGAGAGAGTGGGTTAGATTGTGAAAGAGGTAAGGGGGATAGAGAGAGGTTTCTATATAGAAGCAAATATGGTGGGTGATATAGTTGAAGAGTTGGAGAGAGAGAGAGAGAGAGAGAGAGAGAGACAAGGAGGGTAGAGGAAAAGAGGGAGATAAAAGGATTAGCGAGAGTTGGAGAGTGGAAGAGATAGAAAAATTAGGGATACATGTGGAGAGTGAAAGGTAGAGAGAAAGAGAGAGTTGGATGTAGAAAGAGACATATGGGGAAGGTGATAGTGGAGGATGGAAATTGATTGAGGGAGCAAGGGAATGACAAAGAGGGAGGGGGAGAGAGGAGGTGGGAGAGGGGTGTAGAGTTATATGGAGATACTAGGAGTGGTAGAGATAGTCGGAGAGGTGGAGGGGTAGAGTTTGATATGGGGGATATTAGGCGAGAGAAGGTTTAGAGTTTAAAGGTGGAAATAAGGAAATATGTGGAGAGAGAGAGAGAGAGAGAGAGAGAGAGAGAGAGAGAGAGAGAGAGAGAGTATAGAATTTTAAAGAATGTGAATTCTTAAAGTAAAAGTTGTAGAAGATGACAAATAAATAGAGAGAGAGGGATAGATAGGTTGTTATTATAAGGGGAGAGAGAGAAACAACATGAGAGAGATATATTGTACCAAATGTGAAAGAGTGTGAAGTCTTGAAAGAAAACATGTAAAAGAAAACTAATATATACTATGATGTTTTGGGATGCCTTGAAAGTGGAGGGAGAGAGAGAGAGAGAGGCAGAGATGGAGAATGGATGGAGAGGTGGTCCATGATAGGTGGGAGAGATAAAGAGATAAAAAAAATTGTTAGTTGTTTAGATAGATAGAGAGAGGTTGGGGGATAGAAGTTTAGAGAGAGATAAATATTGAGGGTTTATAGAGATATGGAGAGATATCATGTGGAGAGTGTCAATGGTTAACTATCAGGTGTTGAGAGAGTAAGGGAGATTCAAGGTTAGGGGATTTTATATGAGGATATGGTGAATGAGTGGGTAGAAGAGGGATATAGGGAAATACTTAAGGAGATACCATAGAATGGTGAAACCCTACACTTAATGGATATCGTGGGAAGTGAGACCATTAAATGGTTTAATTATTGGAACAAGGGTGTGCACTCATTACTAAAAAGAATTTCGGATTGAAGGTTGAATCTTGTTTGTTGACATTTGTGTAATGTGAAAAATTAAAACTAATTAGTTTGATTTGTGCATGAAATGATAGATATTTAACTAATTTTTGATGCCTATAAAATACCAGGTACGAAGCAGTAGGGATTCTCCTGGGTGAATGATCCCAATTAGAGAAGACACTATTTGGTGCAGGGAATCCATCCGGTTCATGATTTCGGCTACCATAGATCAAGTTATTTTAATCTTTTACTGGTTACAACCTAGTCCACCATTTATATGATTTTTTGTTTAAAGAATAATATGCAGGTGCCTAGGCTAAATGCAAGTCTAATCTATATCTAAAACTAAACTATTCTATCCTTAGCCAGGGAGAAAATTTAGAACTTAGAGTAATATACTGTAAATTCTCAAAAAGGTCTAACAGATATTTGTACCAGCATAATAATCGCATTCACGAGAGAAATAAGACCAGAGGTATATCTAATATAATTAGACCATTTATTACCTTGTCAACATAGACATTTATACAGAGAACATACATTCATGACCAAGGAAATAGTTCTAGGAGGTTAGAACAATATCACTGTATGATGTATAGAAGAAAGAAGAATAGTTCTATAGTATGCATTCTACACATTCCAATTAAATCTCTACATAGGCCCTTTGTTCCAACAAAATGATCCTTCTTATTAGAAAAGAAGTAGCTCTTTTACATAAATAGTCCATAATTCTTTCACCAGGAAAAAGTCTCTTCTATGCTTCTCTGCACCCCTATTTATAATAATTCTATTCATCACCTAGGGGATTCTTGGGCTTCTTAGTCTCCCACCTGGCTGAATCTAATAGTTTCAAAAAAAAAAATAAAGCAAATTACACAGGCCTTACCTTGATGGAAATACATGCTCCTTGTTTTTTCCCCGTATCTTTAAACCAGTATTGCGGATCTGAAATACTTATTCTATTTATGCAAGTTATGTCTGCAGAATTCTTCAGGACAACAGATATGTATGAGTAATGAATCTAAGTAGTTGAAAACTACAACCCCTATGTGCTCTTGTAATTACCCATCCACATTTAGTGAACCATAGTAGCTATAACACATAAAGGGAATATCATGAGAGATATATACGATCTGTAAATAACAATAATTTTTCAATGGTTAATGTAACAAATCACCATACTTTGAGCTATAAGTTGAATCATATTTGTCATTTATTCAAATAGAACAAAATGAGATGATTAGTTCCCTGTTAAGCAAGCAAATTCTCAATTTAAGTTTCGGGACAGAGATTTCTTATTTTCCCCAAAGTTTTCACAGTCACAAATCGAATAGAAAAAGAGTGTCTCAGATTAAACCATATATGGATTGGTTCTGATTTCCACTGTCATATCATACTGCCTTGACCGCTTTTTTCTTCCTCCTCCCTTCCAAAAAGAAGAAATCAAGTTTGCCAAACTTATCAAGTTAAAATCTCTACCTTTTCACCTCCACAATTTCGCTTTCCCCCTTCTGAGACCTTATTAGTTGTTAATATTTGCAAGGATATTTCAAACTGTCGATCTCCATGGAAATTGGGAAATAGAAAGTCAACTTTTCCAAAATTAAACTTTAACTTTTCCAACTCCGCACTTACGCTTCTACCCTTCCGGAAAGCAGGCTTTCCAATGTGTTTGAAATTTAAACTCAATATTTTCTCCTCCTCTTTTCCACTTCTGTACTTTCAATTTCTTCTGATCCATTTATCTTTGTGGAATCTTTCTAAACAGTCGATCTATGCGGAAATAAAAAATTGGGATTCAAACCTTTACTTCCCCAAAACCTTCATCTTTTTCTTCCCCTTTTCCACTTCTTCCCCTTTATTTTTTTGATGTCCCAAATTTCACATTGGGTCACAATGGCCTAATCATATTTTCCATATTCTTGAGATTTTGTCAAATTGATGCTAAGGGTCAAATAATTGCCAAGGAGGAAAATTACTAGTTTCCCAGGTTGCAGGTGGAAGCTTTGGGATTTGGAATAAGGGGGACAAGAAATGATGTTTGAAAATTAGGATGGAATAACTATTTAATAAAGGAGATAAATAAATAAATACAAGGGAAAATCAATGTGGCAATTGATCATGAAGACACATGGAGGGTGTGGGACCCAAACATGCTAGATTTTCTATGCCACATGGCAACCTCCTCTTGTCATTTCAAATACATAAGAATCCCAAGGGTATTTGAATTATTTGGAAGGCCAATATACTTTGAATGAATCAATTAAGGTCGAATTGGAGTGGAATATTAAATCCCATGGAAGAGGAAGAGGAATTTTGGAGCTAGTGAGACACTTGGACTAGATTCCCTAGCTCTATGAAAACAATGATGAAGAAGCTATGACACCAATAAAACAAATCATATATGAAGGATGAAATATGAAATATATGACATTTCAGGTCAAAATATAGCATCGAAGAGGGAACTCATGTGAGTTGGGGAAGCTCAATGGGTTCCTACTCAAATTCGGGGAAGATGGAAGGCTAAGAAAGGGAGGACATATGGAAAATATTGAGCAAACACCCAAATTAAAATTGGAATGATTTTGTGGATGGATTGGTAAACTCATAAGGATAATTAATTTTATGAAACACAAGAATCAACCAATATAAGTTATTTTTATCATTTGATAAAATTGCATTTGTGAATTGAGAGAGCTAGTGGATGACTAGTTTCTTTCCTTAGCAAATTTCGAGGGTGAAAGCTTCCAATCCAAGTTGGTGTTCGGAGAGGTGAATCAGGTATTTCATGGATATTTAATGGATTTTTATTTTAAGGTTTAAGATACATGGAATCTTTTGGTTCCTTCTATTGCATCACTTTCTCTCAACCATTTCCAGTTTTTCTTGCATCTTCTTGCTCATGGAGGGATTATGCATTTGGTGAGCTATTGTTTTCTTTGGGGGAGATTATAATGCCTCATTATATTATTATATGATTTATGTACTCTTTGTTTCAAGTTCAAATACTCTGAGGTCTAAATACTGAATGATTTCATGTAAAAATGTTAATCAATGAAGAAATAGTGTCATTTCCCCACTATCTTGTTGTGAACCAATTTGATGTTGATGGATTCAAATGGATAAGTAAAATAATGATGGTTTATGTATTAATGGAATTTTATTTATGTATTTACATTTAATAATACTCTCATGTCTAAATAACCAAAATATTTTATGTATAAATATTAAACAGTGAAGAAATAGTGTCATTTCCCCACTACCTTTTTGTGAACCGATATATTGTTGATAGATTCAAATGGATAAGTAAAATAATGATGGTTTATGTATGAATGGAATTTTATTGAGAAATTATATGAGCTTAACGTTTAGTACATAATCATTTCGAGTTATTTTGTTTATTTTCATGGCATTTAGAGAAGTTTTCCTATCATTTCCCCCAAGGTTGAAACTAGTCTTTTTGCATCTGATTTAAGGGAGTTATAGCAGACATTAAAAGTTGAATCATAATTCATATGATTTAATATTGATTTAATTTACATTTTCCCTTATTCCATTCATAAATTATAGTTTTCTTGAGTCCATTTGGGAATCCATTTTCAGTATTCATTATGGGGGAATTAGATGCCCAAATTACTAGCCACAACTCCTACCTTGACCATAATCTTAAAAAAGTTTGTAGAATACTTTAGAGTGTCATAAATATTCCCTTAAAATCATATTAAAACATTAATATCATTCATATACCTTCTGTGAATATTTGGGAGCATTTGGACCAATTTGGAGACCTAGACATCAAAACTAGTCAAAGGTCGAAATAGGGAAAACAAGTGAAAAAATTGGTCATTGAATAAAATTCTTAAAAATGGAAATTATAGTGGTATCAGAGCATGATATTGGCACCTAATTTCATTTTATATTTATGAGGACAAGAATTCAGGGACCACCATTAGATATTGAAACCCAAATTTTCTTTTGTTGAAGAGGAAACTATGAGTAGGGATGAAAAGGGAACCTCATATAATCACCACAATTTTTTTCAAGGGATAAATGACCAAAATTGATAAATTTAAGTGAGTTAACTAAAAAAGACCAAGATAAATCACCAATTTTGGTCATTGGATAAAAACCAATTGAAAACGACCAAGATAAATGACCAATTTTGGTCACTGGATAAAAACCAATTGAAAACGACCAAGATAAATGACCAAATTTGGTCACGAGATATCTAGACTAAAAATGAACACATGACAATTGGTCATTTATCTGGTCATTTTTTATTCTTGCGATCTTCTTATCACTCCTAATTAATTAATTATGATTAATAACCAATGTAATTGCAAGGCATTCTTTGAAGGTGAAGTCCATAATTTTAGGTCTTCTTCCTGATTATCATTCCTTTACGTCACATTAATTGTTTTCATTAAATAACTTAAATTCCATCTATGTCTAAGTAGTTTTTTTGATATAAAGAAGTGTGCTCCAACTCGAAAATAATTACAATAAAATAGTTAATTTTTATATATTGTTACTCATGAAGTGTAAAATTTGTGATATTACACATATGATAATTAATTAAGGAGTAAACTAGTGAACCGACCATTTGCATCGATCGGACGTCGACCTGGCTCGCGTGAGCGGTCACTTCCGATGTTGCTGGTCGTCCGATCGGTGCAAATGGTCGGGCAAATAGGTCACGACCTTAATTAATGTGTTTAAAATAAGTTTCATTGAAAATATATCATTTTTTTCATCTAGAAATTAATTAAGAGTATTCAATTGTTTAAAATTGTAAAAATTTGAAAGAACAATATTTTTTTGCATTTTTTTGATTAAAATATTTAAGAAACTTTTATTTGTCAATTGAAATACAATTATTTATATTGTCTTTCATTTGTCAAAAGCAATATAAATAATTGAAATTAAAACCCCTTGCAAATACACAAGCTATGTATATAAACCTACCACATGATATAGCTTTATTAACACATAGCTTTACTATTTATGCCATTTTAATTGAAATTAAAACCCCTTGCAAATACCTGGGTATGAACCTACCACACATAACTTTACAATTTATTCCCACCCACATGCAACTAATGAAACTTTACACACTTCTTGCTTGGGCCTTTAAGTTAGACTGGGTTAACATATTTAATTGGTTGGTTGCTAAACTAATTTAAGAGTAGGTTGTCACAATAGCTTGAACAAAACTTCCATGATAAAGGTTTAGTTTTTCAACAATTTTTTTTTCTTGATAATTTATGTAAAATGATTTGGCAAAGTTATTATTTATTTGGAAAAAAACAAGTGAATTATTTTTGGTTTATTTCATTTGAATTGTGTTTTCTTTAAAAATTAAGATACAACATGAAAAGAATATTATAAGAAATATATTGCATCTATGGTATGGATAAAAGGGAAGAAGATGAATATTAATATTGCATCTATAGGATGGATAAAGTGAAGAAGATGAATATTAAACCACACAAACAAACACGTTAGAACCGAAAAATAAAGCAGTGATAGCTGTCACTTTCGTTTTGGCCAAGATAATTTGGAATATGATATAATTAAAAGGTATGAAGTATTCACTTCTTTCCTCTTTTGAGTCGAGCCCCTTCAGAGTTGATCACTGCCAACATGATGAAGAGCGAGCAGCGTGGGGAAAATACAGGGTTCGTTTGGTGGTTTCACTTTCTTTCCCCATTTAGTCTAGCCCTTCCAATTTGATCACTGTCGACATGATGAAGAGCGAGCGGCTTGGGGAAGAATAGAGGGTTCATACGGTGGTTTCCATATTGAACAACTTGTCCTGGAGTTTATTCTGGTAATTGCTATGGTAATTCGAGGGATATTTTGTTATTACAGAAATAGAATGTTGATGTTGGTTAATTGGCGGGAGGGGAGTGATATTGCTTGGGTTAATATATATGTAGAAATTCAGGCCTGCAGTAGATTAATTTCACTCACAGCAATTAACAATTGATCATGCAAATTATCAACAATGGAGACTGAATATGGAGCTG
>LPNX010035341.1:2672-26840 GCA_001517045.1 Pseudotsuga menziesii
CCACACTTTGGATCGCGCGCCAGTTTTACCGAACGCCTTCACAAGTTTGCATGCCCATCCGCACGCTCAAGGGTCGCACGCCTCAAAGGTGTCGCGCGCCCATCATCAATGTCATCTTTGCCAAGGGGCGCCCGTGCCATCACGTGGGCGCTGACCTTGGGGCGCGCCACATTCCCGACCTCCGTGCCGGTGGTGAATGTGGGCGCTTGCTAACTTAGCCAAGTGAGAGCGCAACTCCATGCCGAACCATCATAACCGCGCCACCTTGCCCAGGTGTGACACCACTTAGGTGCGCTAAAAAACGTGGCTGTGACAGATGGCCCTTTCAGAGGATAACCATCATCAAAAGTGATTGGGGATAGCATCGATTCATTAAGATCCAAGTTTGCTAAATGCCAACTCAACACTGCCATCCAAACCCCTATAATCAGGAAGCCCATCGCACATCTTTGGCTTTCCCTTCAACAACTTCTCCCTTTTCTCGTAAATAATTGGAAGTTGGAGGAGTGCACATACACTATTGTTTCTGCCCTGTACTGCTCACCTGCTCTTTTTCAAATGTACAAATTCATATATGTACTCCAATTCCTTATGTAACATGAGGATGAAGTAACCTGAGAGAGGAGCTTCAGGCGTTGTAGATTAGGGCATGCTGCTCCATGAGTTGCCCACCAAGCATAGGGCTTCTAAACCCCCTTGTAACTGAGCACCTGTTAGCCTCTAAATCTCCCAATGCTGGTGTAAAACTCTATGAAGCCCTCCTTTATAAAATCAAGGGATGCTCAATTTGATAGATCTTTCTAAATTCTTCCTTCCTTGTGAAATTTCTTTGTTTCTGTGAGAAGGGAATCTGTGTGAAAAGCCCACCATTGAGCCAATTATTACTAGAGTAGTTGGGATTTAATGAGTGAGCCGTGCAATGCAAACATGTGCAATTCTTATCCCACATGCTGATAAGAATACCTTGTATGGTGGTGAATAAGATCTTTGCTGATGTTCCATACTCAGGCACTTATTCTGTTAAGTAATGGTCTTCATGGACTCAATCCCACCCCTCATAAATATTTCTTAAGATGGGCTCGTCCATGTCTACAAACAAGAAAGAAATGATAGTGTCCACGATCTTAATGATAAGATCAACCCTCTCCCACCAACCACCAACCATCGTCTAACATTTATCCTTAACATTGTATTCTTGACAAACTTTTTAATAACCATGCCCCCAAGAGGGGTCTTGACTTCCCTCAACCTCTTAAGCATCATGAATGAGGAGGCAAAGCGAGTATTTGCATTCTTCGACAATGATATATATGTTTTTACTCTTTATCTAAGTCACAGGGTTTGTCGAACCTAATCCTTGAGGTTCGAGGTTCAGCGAACCTCAAAAAAAATTTGAAAGACGAACCTAATGTCGAACTTGAAGCCGAAGCCGAACTCGAACCTCATTGAACCTGAACCTGAAGGCGAACCTAATGTCGAACCTAAAGGCGAACCCGAACCTAAAGGCGAACCTAAAGCCGAACCCGAACCTAAAGGCGAACCTGAAGGTGAACCTAAAGGAAAAAAAAATTGAGGTTCAATTTTTTTACTGAAAAAAAAAATTCAAATAAAAAAAAATACACAATACCAATAAATTAAATGTTGTCTATAAATTAAATACTCTCTATTTATTTATGCTGTCTATGAATTAAATGCTCTCTATTTATTTATGTTGTCTATAAATATATTGTTGTTTATAAATTAAATGCCCTTGATTTATTTATGATGTCTACAGATTAAATGCTCTCTATTTTTTTATGTTGTCTATAAATTAAATGCTCTCTGTAATTTGAAATATCATACCTGTAGTCTACATAAGAACACACCAAATAACAAGAACATATATTTACCCCCAAGAACAAACTACTGTTGTGGGAAGCATGTAAATCCGCTGTTAAACCACGTAAACCTACTCTTAGAAGTACAAATCTGTAAGCAGAATTGTCATAAACAACAAGTATATACGACAAAATTATGAATAGTGACCTAAGTGCTTTGAATCCTATGGGCGATGGGGTGTAGAAAATTAGTTAAGGGGGAGTATATGAAGAAAGTTTATATATATATAGTCGAACCTATTGTCGAACCTCATCTGAACCTCATTGGAAAATTCGAACCTGAACCGAACCTGAACTCGAACCCGAACTGTGTGACTTAGCTCTTTATAGATTGTGAGGGCATTGGTATGGTTTTGTGCACAATTGCAGATATGGTGTGCATCATCATCAAGACTTCCCATCCATGTTACATCTGAAGCAATAG
This sequence comes from Pseudotsuga menziesii, assembly GCA_001517045.1. Classification (NCBI taxonomy): domain Eukaryota; kingdom Viridiplantae; phylum Streptophyta; class Pinopsida; order Pinales; family Pinaceae; genus Pseudotsuga; species Pseudotsuga menziesii. Next base: position 4,974 of record LPNX010035341.1, read on the forward strand.
ATTTAAGTGCTAAATTCAGAAAATGAACATTGCAAGGTGTCCAAAATATGTGGATATTCAGCTTCCACAAGCATGCCGACAACTTTGCAGACAAGTGCCCTATCTGTGATAATTTGCAAGCAAGAGTCAACACCTTCTTCTTCAATAACTTTAATGAACTCACCCATATATTGTGCATCCTTGTATTGTCTAAGAGCACTGCTTTCAAAAGGACTGGTTCATTTTGGGAAGACACCATGAAACTGATGAGTGGATGGCGTGTTACATCTGTCCATCCTTCAGAAACAATACTGACACTGGATGAGGGCCATGATGATTTTAATTTAACCAACAATGGGGTTCTAAGCTTCACTAAACTGGAAGGCACATACTCAGTTAGAGCTGGTTCAACTAGAGCTCGACACATCTCAATAAACAAAGGAGATCATGCAACATTAACGGAAATTAAGTTGAGATAGGAAAAGAACCCAATGGTAAGATCAATCTTAATTTGCTTTCCTTGTTGAAAGATCTTGTCCATTGGACTGCCACTTGAGCCGCCAGCCTCTTTCTTGGTGGCTGAACTGCAGTCCTACTTCCAAATGTGCTAGGTGGCTTCCTCAAGAATGAAAGAGGATCTTTGTTGATCTGTTTTCTACTTGCTGCTGCCACCTTCCCCAAGTCAACTTTTTCTTCTCTTTCTATTTATTGTCGTTTGGTAATACTCGCCCTTGTACATTGTTCATGTTCACATTAATTGCCCAAGAGATGACTCTTAGCTCAGAAGTAGGTGCTCTTGTATGTAGTGTTGCAGAAACTACATGTCCAAAGAATATTCTCTCCCCCAACAAGCTTCACCCTGAGCCATTGTTGTCTTGTTACATACTTCCACAGTGGATATTTCCTTTGTTTGAGCTTGCTGTCTTGCCACAGCAGGGTTATTTTCAACATTGGAAGCCACACTTGTAGCTCCACTTGATGAGATGGAGCACTAGCACTAGCACTAGCACTAGCAGAGATGGATGAGCTTGGAGGGAGAGGGCAACACCAACAGTGGCATTCCTCCGTTTCCTTTGACATTTACCAGCTGCCTGAAGATTGGGCCATGATTTCTGTGGAATGAATCAAGAAAAACACAGTGCTGTTGGAGAAATGGCGATTCAAATATGCAAATCCGCCTTCTAAACCCTTGTAATCCCTTACATTCTTGATTTTATTTGTCACCCAGACAATGAAAAACAGTGAGAGCCTTTTACCTCTGCTGAAACTTATAAAAATAAACGAGAAAACCCATTTTTAGAGGTCCGTGCTTCACTTTCTTCCCCACAAATGTTGGACACCCAGGTCACGACCGGGTACATGTCCTGTTTTAGGACATCTGCCAAATGTGCATCAGATGTGTGTCGTAGGCTCTAGCATGTCCATGTCTGACATGTGGGATATGGACACGGAGCCCCAAAAGGATGTGTCCTGTTTCTTGGGATTTAACATTCATATATTTGGCCCATGATTGCTATCAATTAGATGAAGCACTACCATAAGACTTGCAAAAGCCTTCTTTGCTCTTTCCCAAAATTTGTGTTTCAAAATTGCAATCTTTCCTTGATTTTGACAACTACATCATGCAAAGCATCATCCTCCTTATAACAACTTGTTGGTGTGTTGTGAAAGTAATTTCAAACCAGGTCTCAACTAGGTGATAATTGATTATTATCAAGGCACTTGATGTATATGAATGATAGTTACTTTAGTTAAATAAGTGGCTTGTTACAACTTCAGTGTTTGCTCTTGCATCTTAGACATATATTGCACCCAACCCAGCCTTTTTAAATCTTCTACAAGATTTTAGAAAATGTTTTGCAGCGACTCAAATTAACTGGTTAAATTTTGCTTGATATTTTTGATAGAAAGAAATTATATCACTTCATCCCAAATGGCCAAGATTATTTACATGAAATACAGGAACTGAGGGCCTGGATGAATGCCTGACCTCTCAATTCAATCCTCATGCCTATAAAGAGTTGAATTCGGAGCTCCTAATACCTAGTCTGTGACGTACCAGCCATTTGTTTTGTTTCACTTGAATAACTTTTTTACATGCAAAAGTTGCCTTCAGAGTACCCAATTTTAAGGCTTTGTTTATTTGGATGGGATGTACACGTCATACCAGGATAGGGTGGGTACTCCATGGTGTGTACCATAGTAGCATAATTCGGCCGTGTTGGCCTTTTGTGTGCGAAAATTCCTAACAATTTTGAATTTGTTGAATATTTGATCTATGTGCAATATGGATACGGGTTAAATTTGAAAATTGATCTTAAAAATCCAAATTTTAATTATTCAAACACTATAAAATAAATACCTTTCAATTTCATACTTCGTAATTCAATTCGATAGGATTAAAAATTTGCCAAATAAAATAAATATGCAAATATAATAGCGACACTAAATTTATCCTGGAAAACCCGTAGAGAAAAACCAGCCATCAATAATAGATCTATTATTGGTCCTTGGCCAAACAAGGGCAAGGTTACCAAAAGAGCATCTCTTTCTCACTTTGGCATGTTATAAATGAGAATTACAACCCTATAAATAGGGTTCTTTACATGCAAATACAACTAGCAAGAAACCATAGGCTTCCAAAACCCTGAGCCCAAAACCACTTACATCCTTGCTCATTCCTGATTCAAGGTTAACCCTAACACAATTTAAACATTCATTAATTAATTCCAAATGTAACTAGTGGTAAATACTTATTTACTTTGTTCTTAAAATAATTAATAACTATTAATAACCAAGAGTTTTCTCTCTTACACTAAGTGCATTCTATTCTTGTTTTTTTCAAAAGTAGTTTTGGTTATAAAAATTAAAAAACATGTTTAAAAAAATAATGATTTTTTTTAAGTTCAAAATTTAATGGTTGATATTTAATATTTCATTAAAAATATTGTATATATTTAACTATATATAAATGTTATACATATTGTTGTATATTTAATTAAAATATTATATATAAGAGGTCTACTTCCGTATTTTATTTGTATTGGATATTTTTGTTACGTATTTTTTCTGTATTGAAACGTATTTGTATCTGTATTCATACTCGAATTATGCTACTATGGTGTGTACTGGCTCCCAAACTGGGTATGGGGTATGTGTGTCGGTGCCTGGTTTCCATACCGAAGGTATGGGTATGCTTCACTTGACAACTATTTTCAGATGTTTTAGTATTGATTACAGCACATTTTAGGAAGTCTTACTATAAGTTTTGTGGTAAGTTTTAGATTAAAAACTGGTGTGTTAAGTGCGTGGTTTCAGCATTTGACATTACACAGGAAGTACTTGTAGTTTAAATAATATGATGATTTCAATGCAGATGTTTTTTGCATACCTGTTGAACACTTAGATAAATTTGTCTAATCTAGTCTGTCTTTATTGATCTGTTCTTTGGTTTGCACGTTGCAGCTCCACCATTGACACTGGTTGATTTGCCGGGACTTGATCAACGGATAATGGATGATTCAATGGTTAGTCATAAGAGTTTTTCTAGTGTTTTTTTGGAGTTCCCTACTTATTGCTGCTGTTAATTGCTGTTCTTATGGGTCCCATTGAGCTATTTTGGTAATTTTTGGACATTTTGGACATTAGTATAATTTCATTACATTTCCTTTCATTTCAGTGGTCGAATGTTATTATGTGTTATGAAGGTTTTGTTTTCCAAGGAGTAATCTTACGGAAAACCCTCCGAGTACTTCCCCATGATTCATGGATGATAAACGGGGTAAACTGTCGGCCCTGATTACGGAGCCTAATCCCGAGGGGATAGAGAGTCAAACCCGTGACCTCCCAAACTTTTATGGGAGAGATTTCATGTCCAGTTCAAGACTGCTTGAGCTAACCCTCGAGGCTATGTGTTAGGAAGTTATGAAATCCTGGAAGATACATATGTGTTTCTAGCATGTATGATTACTTTTTTAATTCTTGATATTAATGATTAATGTTTAGCTATTATGGGTAATTTGCCAAATTGATGCTCTGTAAATGGAATCTTTAAATACAGACCAGTGACTATGCGGAACACAGTGATGCAATTCTATTGGTAGTAGTGCCTGCCTCACAGGCACCGGAAATTTCTTCGTCCCGAGCTCTTAAACTGGCCCTTGAATTTGATCCTGAAGGTGTGTATTAAGAAACTTTTGTACTTTGTATGGACAAATGGAAGATGTTACTGCACATGTATTTTTTTCTTTCTTTCTCCATAGGAGAGTCCAAGTTGTCAATTGGGTGTGTTCTTATTGTCGCTTGGCCATTATAAGGTATTACCCATTTTATCTTGTAAACTTTCAGGTACAAGGACTATTGGTGTGATCAGCAAGATAGATCAAGCAGCTTCTGACCAGAAAAGCCTTGCTGCTGTTCAAGCACTTTTGCTGAGTCAGGGACCACGCATGACCCAAGATATTCCCTGGGTGGCTTTGACTGGTCAGTCTGTTTCTATTGCTTCAACACAATCAGGGTCTGTAGGGGCAGAAAGCTCGTTAGAAACAGCCTGGAGGGCGGAGAGTGAGAGTTTGAAGTCAATTTTGACTGGGGCTCCACAAAGGAAGCTTGGCAGGATAGCTTTGGTGGATACACTTGCTCGACAGATTCGGAAGAGAATGAAATTGAGACTCCCTAGCATCCTCTCGGGGTATGTTCATCTATGGCGATGAACATGTTTATTTATGGTTTTTTATTGTTCATATATGTTCTATTTTTTGGTCTCTGTCAATTTTATATTAGGGGATTATTTCTGGCAATTCTCATTCCAAGCTCACAACTGGTTTTAAGCGATTCTGACCGCAAGTTTTCACATGCACACATATACTACGGTACTTTCCCATTCCAAGTTCCCACCCGAGCTGAGCATCTCTGATAGATAAATTTCCACACAGCCAAGCATCTCTGACCACAAGTTTTGACGATCACAGATATACTCTTGTACATATGTGAGATTTAAATTTTATAGTTGCCATAAATTAATTTTTCACTGGTATTTACTATGATATCAATTATACGAACAGAACCTGTGCCCCACCAACTATTTTGCATGCAGCCTTATATTTTCCCATTGATATTATTTAATATATATCATTTTCTGATTAGTATAGTCATTATGTTGTCTTTTGATAGTGTGAATATGTGGGTTCAGGTTGAAGGGTGAGTTGTCAGGATGATATTTTTGCATTAACATGCAATATAACAAAATATTATTATGACGTTTCTTGTACTAAAATGTGCAAACATGCATATGGGTAGAAAGGTAGAGGGATTTTCATAGAAAAACACACAAAAAAGGAAAGGAAACAGAGTGAACTGTGAACGCCCTTGGCAAATAATTGCTATGTTGATATTACCTGGTTATTATATCTGCAAGTGTAAACCATCTTTGTTTGATATTGTGGTGCAACCCATATCCCCTATACGGTGGCCCCACTTAAACATTTTCTTCTTTTTATTTACATATGCTACTAAATCTGAAATAGCCAACTGGATGTTAAGAATGTCTCGAGATTTTCTATCATTGTTATCCCTAACTGTTTTTAGAGGAACTTTTGTGAAAAATTTATGCATACATATCAGTTGACCATGAAATCTATTGTGGGTTTTGATGACTGCTTGTATGAATAAAATCGTTCTATTTAATGAAATATCTATATATATGTTGTAATAACTGGCTTTGCCCAAAATCAAATTTGGGTCAATCACAATAGTTTTCTTACAGAACAATTTTGCAGCATATTAATGTGATCTTTATCATGAAAGCTGTTAGAAAGCAAAATGGACAGATATCATCTTTTTAAAATATGAAATGTGGAATTTATTTGTATTAAATGTTTGGTATATACGTTAACTTGAAAAATTAAAGATTTGTGTTTGATTTGAAATATTGACATACAGATTCTTACTTACAGATTCTTGACATACAGAATGGAATTCAACATGTTTGGAACTAAATGGTTGTTAGTAATCATACTAATGAATAATTGGTACATCTTTCCTAATTATTAAAATTTGCTTTTTAAATATCAGGTTGGAGGGTAGATCACAAGTTGTGGAAGGTGAGTTAGCGAGGCTAGGTGAGCAATTGGTGCAGACTGCTGAAGGAACCCGTGCCATTGCACTAGAACTTTGTCGAGAATTTGAAGATAAGTTTCTCCAGCATATTGCCTCAGGAGAGGTATGTTACATACTTCTAATTCAAAAGGGAAAATGGTTTGGGATAAAGTATTTTGTCTAAGTTCTTTGCATTTTCTGAAAATAAATAAACGTGATCAATCCTGCTTTATCCTTCAGAAACATCTAGTGAAAGCCAAACTCCTCCTTCTAAAGGTACACTATTTGACTTGTTTTAATCCTAAACCTTCTTGTCTGTGTCCTGTATGTTTCAGGAATGAGCTGCTTTTGTGTAATTAGTAATTTATGCTGGCTATATTTTTGAGATCCATTGATCAACTTTCTGGTCATTCATTGGACATTCTTAAAATTATCTTTTACCATATTCATATAAAGTCTTAATGGGTAGCCCATACTCTACTTCAGTTCAATCTTTTAATCGATATTATTGAATTGAAGGGTGTTTGCTGTATGCGTTTAACTTTTTTTGGTACAGTTTATTCATCAAAAAAGATGTTCTTATGATTGCAATGTCCCTGTAACCAAAATGGACACTACACTATACCAACTACTGATAAGACGTGGAATAACAGTAATGAGGTAAAGAACAAATAGTTTGGGACACCTGCACATCTAGGGTTGGAATGCATCCAAAATTCCTAAAAGATGGAGGAAGACATCTCAATGTAATAATATTATAAAACTCAAATGAGTAATATGTTTGTATTGATTATATAACTCATCAATTAATAATTACAAGTGAGGGGAGAGACCCCTTTTAATACAAGTGTCAGGACTCAGAATATCACCTTTCTACTAACACAGTGGTGTGTCATTAATGCATATAACTAATTCCTATCCACTCAAAGGTAAGTCATTCATATGAGTAAGCAAAACTTAAGGATAGGGCATTTAGTGAGCTTACAAACAAAATAACTCATTTACAAAATATATTGTATGTAGTACACAACATGCTTTCCCTCTTAATTAAGCCTCATTCCCAAAGCTATTTAAAATCCTGTTACTAATCAGTTATTCAATGCTTGCATAGTGAGTGGCCTTATTTAACATAAATGACCTTGTACAAAGTCATTACAAAATGACAAGCTTGAATACAAAACAACTCATAAAGATTTATTCCTCTACAAAAATGTTGTTTATGAACACAACATGCCCTTCCCCTTGTCAAGTTTTGTCCCGAAAGCTTGAGGACCAAAAGTAGCCCGACCATGTGATTTATTTCCTGTGCTTCTTTTCCCCTTTGCTTGAAGATGATTATGAGTACCCATTCAAATGGAGGAAATATTGGAAGTGGATCTTCCTTGAAAAATTGAATTCATTTTCTTCTGCTGAAAAAACTCTGGAGGGGATGATATGGGTCCAAGTAAGGCTCAAATAACACTGTCATAATCATATGGCGAGAAACTTCATCCTTGTAAGATGTAAAAGGATGGTGTTCAGGCTGGAGATTACCCCCAAGGAAGACTCAAACGAAAGACTATTTTCACCATCTTCTGATGATTGCCTTCAATGGCTTCCTACCCATCTGTTACATTTTGCATTATAGAGAGGACAAGCTTCATGAAAAAGAAGTTGAGGGATCATCCTTGCCTTTCCTAAATCCTATTTATATGGAGATTAATCATAGAGTATATTCAACAAAGAAAAACAGAAATAATTTTATTCACATAACTAAATGTTTCCTGCATACTGTTAATCACAGTCTTTTCTAAATCAAACCATTCATCAACTTCTCTATTTTTTCCTATTATATAATTAAAAACAACATATTTATCGCATAGATATGAAAATGGCTCCATTGTGTCTTTTGAATATGCCATCCTAGGTTGAATATGCCATCAGGTTGAAAATGTACAACTGCAAAACTTTGTAACTTACGTAATATTGCTCAGAAATATAACATATAATATGTCAAATTTATGTCTCAGAAGCACTCTTTAAATTGGTGTTGGCCTAGTTTCAATCTATTATGCAGTTTGTCAAAAGTCATATGCTCTGGAATACTGAGATTAGAGTCGTGCCTGTAACAGTAAACCCTAAAAATAGCCAATTTCTAATCTGCAATATTTTGACTGTATGATCTCTGTTTTGAGCATTTTTTTCCAATCTGCGTATTCTTATGAGTGAATATAGATCTGCAATTTGTTTCTGAAATTGATGCTTCAAAGAATTAAAAACTTCATAAATTTCTTGTGTTGGGGTGTTTTTTTTAAAAATCTGGTCTTTCACATTAAAAGTGGTAATCAACATGTTCTGATACCTTTTTGCATTTCCCTTGTAACCAAATAGACAATGATCTATATTAATTTTGGACAAACATAAATACAATATTAAATTTTACAGCCCAATATTAAAAAATTGTAACATCTATCTCCATATCTTCACCCAATATAATATTTTACAAAACAAAAGATAAAGCAGTAATAAATAATAATAATGATGGAAAATAATAATGTTTGAATCTCATTTGTACTTTTATTTGTTGATTCTCTTTGCTTTTTGTAGTCAATGAATGCAGAGAGAGTAATTAGGTGCATTTACAACTATATGTCCAAGAGAATAAATAGGTAAATCTATATTCGTTTGTTACATCTTTTTTGTCAATAAATTACATAAAATAATCACGTTATTAAAAAATAAAGAAAAAAACCTAGGAAAAGTGACCATTATAATAAAAACAGCATAGATCCATCTTTAGATCTACCAAGTGGTCGAAAGGGATCAAATCCCTTGTGTTGCAAACCTTTCCTCAAATTTTGCATTGTAAAATACGTTTGATCCTCAAGGGATTTGATCCCTTTTAGTGCTTGGTAGATCTTGAGTTAAGATGGATCTATGTTGGTAATCTAATATTGGTTAAGGGCTAGGGCTGTAATCTAATTCGGGTTATTGATTGACTAGGGTTGTAATCTAATGGTAAATAACCTGAAAGAGGTTAAGGGATTAGAGTTGTAATCTAGAGAGAGGTGTGGCACTAAGTTTTGTTGGTAAATCTATATGTACTATTTTTATGTGCCATTGCTTGCCCTTTGTTTTCTTAAGAAATTGTATGCATTGCTTCACTTGAAAAGGTTTAGAACTTTAAGTTGGTAACAAAGCAAGGATATTGGTTCGAGGGGATGCCTTTGTTGCTAAGGGTTTAGCTTGTTCTAGATAGAGCGAATTTATCTTGGTTTTCTGATAAACCTAGTTTTAATGGTAGCTTTGTGTAGGTGATTTGTGTGTGAAAAAGACCTTGTAAAGAAGACCTTGCATATAGTGGTGATATATTGGATGAAACTGGATAGGAAGCCAATGAGTATTGTCTGGTTATGTCTTTTAGATTCAATGCTGTTGAATGTCTCAAGTGAAACCACAACTAAGGTGTTATGTGATGAGCTTAGGACATTATCCTAGTCCAAGTCCTTGGTAAATAAGCTTTTTCTCTGAAAGTAGTATGCCTTGAGTTTGAATGGCTGTGATTCTGTGACAAAGCATTCAATGCCTCATTGTGGCTTGTCAACTGTTGTATGTTAATACAAGTCAATTGTTAAATTTTTTGATGAAGATAAGTGCATTAGTTTATTGTGTTCTTTGCCAGAATCATGGGATAGTTTGGTTGTAGCTTTTTGCAGTAATGCAGTGAGGTGTGCTTGCATCCTTGCCACTGAAAGAAATGAGGCAAAAAACCATGGAGGGTGATATGGTCAGACCAAGGATGCCTTGTTTGTGAGAGGGTACCTTGTAGATAGAAATAAAAAAAGGTCTTATGGGGCCAAATCTAAATCTAGAAGTAGATCTAAGTTGTTAGGACAATCTTTAAGGAAATTTTGGAAATGTAGTAGATCTAAACATGTTGATAAAGTAGGAGATTTGGTGTACTTGGTATCTACTAGTACACATTCGGAATATCATGCACATGTTAAATTCAACAAAATGAAGGATCCCTGGGCAGGTTTCGGGCAGCCTCATTCTCCTCACCGACAACCCTAAACAGTCTCGAGCAGCAACATAATTGGTCAGGGAAACCACATGCAGCAGCATAACAAACTCGGGTGGTACAGATCAACATAATTTGGTTCGAGCAGCATCCGGGAAGCTACTGGAAAATTCGGGCGGTTCACTGAGTTTTTCGGGCAGCCCTAATTTGATCTGGGCAGTTGCAGGCAAGTCCTGGGCAATTTGGGCAGAGATAAGACAAATTATGGGCAACACTCTAGGTTTGTAATTTCTGAGCATCAGAAGAAGTTTTTGTTTCATCTTCCACTTGGCAAAACTTGCTAGGGTTTGATAAATTGTTTGAAGAACATTCATCTTAGAATCCTGAGATTCTTTAAGTGCTGCAACAAACTCAGTCATCTCATTTAAGAGATGGATTACTAATGCTTTTGGGGTTTTTGTCCTTTAAAGGTTTCCCTGTGAAAACATCTGGTGTTCAAGTGTGTTGATGTTTGTGTTGATGTTTGATTATCTACTGCATTTGTCTTAATGTTATCTATCTTACAGTCTGCAAAAATTAAAGAATATACGCAAATGCTAAAATTTAACATGGTATCAGAGCTTTGCATGTGAAGGTTCCAATAAGAGAGCAGATTGCTGTAATCTTCCTAGACTTTGTGACATTTTGCAGATTTAGATAACTGACTTGTGAAGCAGAGATGGCCACCAACACTTTTAGACTGGAAGTGAGGCTTGAGGGTTCAACCAACTACAACTCTTGGAAAGCTAGGCTCCTGGCCAACCTGGAGGAAATTGACCTTGATGACTGGGTTCTCAATAGTAAATACCATAGTAGAACCAAAATCTAATGCTGGTAGAATTGCTTTCAAGAAGCAAGCAAAGGAAAAAAGGATCATTTATGACTCGGTCAAGGAAACCTTGATGCCCACCATCACACCATTGAAGACCGCCAAAGAATGCTTTGACAACTTGACGAACTTGTATGAAAAGAAGGCACCTATCCAAAAGAGAGTACTGAAGAAGAGACTTCGTACACTGAAGATGAACGATGATGGAGTTGCACCCTTCTTCACAAAGATTGCACAGGTAAGAGATCAACTTACTGCTATTGGTGTATCTGTGGATGATGATGATGATCTTGCACATACTGTATTCAATGGTCTTCCCAATTCTTGGGAAACCTTTATGGCCGCTGTAAGTGGACGTGAAACTCAGCCAAACTTTGATAGACTTTGGCATGATTGTTTGGAAGAAGAAGGAACAGTTCAAAGCAAAGCAACTGGTGCAAAGTAAGGGAACCTTGCTCTTACAGCTAAGATAAGAAAGTTCAAGAAGCCCTTCACTTAGAAAAGGAAGGGAAACAAACCACAAGGTAAACACTCTGATGCTCCAAGCTTAGAATGCTTTAACTGTCATAAGATTGGACATTTTGCCAAAGATTGTAGGCAGCCCAAGAGAAAGTTCAAAAGAAGGTTTCAATCTTCTGCTGCAAAAGAAGAACCCAAGAAGAAGAAGAATACTAAGGCTACCAACGAAGATGGACCTAGAAGGGAATACTACTCGATCTCTGCTCTTTCTAGCTCCATCACAAACAGTGCCAACACTTGGTTAGTAGATAATGGTGCTTCCAGACATATGACAGGTTTCCGTGAAGCTCTCACCAGCTACATAGAGAAGAAGTTCATTGCTCAAGTGGAACTTGGGGATGACACCACTTATAAGATTGAAGGAGTTGGCTCAACCTCACGTTAACTTGATTCAGGGACATTTTTACACATAGATGGCATTTTATATGTCCTCAGTTCGAAGAAAATTTGTTTGACTGTTGCCCTAGTTGATTGTTTGACTGCTGCTGCCAGGATTGACATGCTGCTCGAATTTATTGCTGCTCGGATTGACTTGCTGTCCGAATTTACTGCTGCTGCCCGAATTTTTGTTGAGGCTGCTCGAACTTATGTTGAGGTTGCTTGAACTCCGTTTATTGCTGCACGGATTATGTTAGGGCTGCTTGTGACTAGTTAGGGCTGCCCATGACCTGTTAGGCTATTGTTGTGTCCTCCTGTATGTTGCCCAAGACCTCAGCAAGGGTGGAGCAGTGGTATACTGCCCGAGACCTCAGCAAGGGTGGAGCAGTGGTATGCTGCTGGTTAAGGCCACCAACAAAAGTAGCTGGGCCACCATAGGGAGTTGGAGCAACCACCCTAACTACCATCGAGGAAGGATGTTTTTACATCCATCTGATGGAGTTTCCATGTAAACAAAACAACAAGGGAGATGATAGTTTTGATGGTGGGCCACGAGCTACAAATATGGCCTTATACTTTTCACTGCTGCCATCAACAACATGCTTGATTTTTTAAAGCCATCTAGATGTTACCACAGGGTTTCCTCTCGGTCTAGGAACAACTTCCCACACATCATTTTTCATAATTGAACTATATTCTTCAATCATGGCATCATTCCATACCTGTTGGCTTGCTACTTCTTTTTATGTGGAGGATTCTGCATTGATGAGCTTGCTCATAAGGTCCGAGTATTTATGAAGCTTTATGCTTTCTCTGAAAGTTTTTGGAGGAGGTTTATGCTTCTCAGCTTCTTGCACCGTTTCTCGGAACCAGGCAGGTCTGCTTCACATATTGTTCTATTCTTCCTTTCTGCAACCCCATTTTGTTGAGGGTTGTATGGCATTGCCATCTCCTTTTTGATTCTTGCTTCTCGACAAAAATCATCAAACTCATTAGATTCATATTCACCTCAATTATTTAACCTTAGGATACAGACGTGTCTTCCTGTTTGGTTTTCAATTAGAGCCTTGAAGTCTTTGAATTTGAGAAAGTAGATCCAAGACTTTTGAGAGTGATCATCTATGAACAAAGCATAATACAAGCACCCACTTAAGGAGGGTGAAGACATAGGCTCACATATGTCAGAATGAATCAAGTCTTAAGATTTCTTTAGATCTAATCTTGCTTCTGGAGAAGGATTTCTTAGTGTTCTTACCTAGAGCACAACCTTTGCAAACACCATTATGTTTAAGAGAAATCTTAGGCATACCTGTGACCATCTTTTGAAGAACAGGTAGAGCTGTATAGTGAAGGTGTCCAAACCTTCGATGCCATAGTTCACATGAGTCAAATGTGTTGTGAACTAATGTTTGTGTGGAATTCTCGGAAGATTTGTAAAGACCTCCCTCTCGAACTCCAATTGGTTCTACTGAGCTTAGCTTCTCATTCTTTGCCCATAGTAGGACCTTCTTGTACATGAAGAGAACCCTGTAGCCCTTGTCTTCTAAGCCAACAACAGAGAGGAGGTTCTTCTTCAAACCAGGGACGTATAGTGCGTCTTCAATATGCAAAACAGTCCCTGAATCAAGTTGAAGTGAAGTTCAACTCCTTCAATTTTGTAGGTGGTGTCATCCCCAAGTTCTACTTGAGTAGTGAACTTCTTCTTTCTGTAGCTAGTAGGTGATTCACGGAAACCTGTCATATGTCTGGAAGCACCACTATCTACTAACCAAGAGTTAGCACTGTTGGTGATGGATCCTGAAAGAGCAAAGATCAAGTAGTATTCCCTTCTTGGTTCATCTTCTTTGGAAGACTTAGCATTCTTCTTCTTCTTAGGTTCTTCTTCTTTTGTTGTAGAAGCTTGGAACCTTCTTTTGAACCTTCTCTTTGGTTGCCTGCAATCTTTGGCAAAATGTCCCATCATATGACAATTAAAACATTCTAAATTTGGAGCATCTGAATGCTTACCTTGTGGTTTCTTTTCTTTCTTTTTTTCTGAGTGAAGGGCTTTTTGAACTTCCTTGTCTTGGTTGTAAGAGCAAGGTTCCCTTCCTTAGCGCCATTAGATCTGCTTTGAATTCTTCCTTCTTCTTCCAAACGGTCATGCCAAAGTCTATCAAAGTTTGGCTCAGATTCACGTCCACTTACGGTTGCCAGAAAGGTATCCCAAGAATCGAGAAGACCATCGAATACAGTCTGTACAAGATCATCATCATCCACAGGTTTACCAATAGCAGAAAGTTGGTCTCTTACCTGAGCAATTTTGTGAAGAAGGGGGGAACTCCCTCATCCTTATTCATCTTTGATGTACGAAGCCTCTTCTTCATTACTCTCTTCTGGCTGGGTGCCTTCTTTTCATATAAATTTGTCAAGGTGTCAAAGCATTCTTTGGCAGTTTTCAATGGTGTGATGGTGGGCATCAAGGTCTCCTTGATTGAGTCATAGATGATCCTCCTTGCCTTTGCTTGCTTCTTCTTGAAGGCAATTCTTCCAGCATTAGATGTAGGTTCCTTTGTCACATTAAGAACCAAGTCATCAAGGTCATTCTCTTCCAAGGTGGCCATGAGCCTATCTTTCCATGAGTTGTAGTTAGTTGACCCCTCAAGCCTTTCTTCCGGTCTGAAGGTGTTGGTGGCCATCTTTGATTAACAAGTCTGTTATCTTAGTCTGCAAATGTCCCAAGGTTTAGGAGGGTTACAGTGATCTGCTCTCTCACTGCAATTTTCACATGCAAAGCTTTGATAGCATGTTGAATTTTAACATGTGCATGATATTCGTTAAAATTGCAGACTGTAATAGAGGCAGTGCTTGAAAAGTAAACAATAGTAAGATAAATGTAGTAGTCAACCAATCATCACACAAATTGAACACATGATTTTTCACGGGGAAACCTTTAAAGGACAAAACCCCCAAAGCATTAGTAATTCATCCCTTAAATGAGATGATTGAGTTTGTTCATGAAAAGAATTGATCTTCGAATCCTGAGATGAATGTATAAGAAAAATTCAAGAACAATGACGCCCTAGTAGGCTTGCTGCTGCTACCATATGCTGCCACTAGGAGGGTGAGTAAAAACCCTAACCACTTGTGACCATCGACTAGCTGCCCAAAATTTCTTTGACTACTGTCCTTGTTGACTGCTTGATTGCTGCTGCCAAGATTAACATGTTGACTGAATTTGCTGTTGCTTGAATTTAATGCTGCTGCCCGAACTTCTGTTGAGGCTACTCGAACTCTGTTTATTGCTTCCAGATTTTGTTAAGGCTGCTTGTGACTAGTTAGGGCTGCCCATGACCTGTTAGGCTGTTGTTGTGTCCTCCTGTATGTTGCTTGAGACCTCAGCAAGGGTGGAGTAATGGTATGCTGCTGGTTAAGACTACCAACGAAAGTAGCTGGGCCACCATAGGGAGCTGGAGCAACCACCCTAACTACCACCAAGGGTGCTGCAGCTTGTTGCTGCTCTCTCCTTCACCACCGTGACTAGAGTATGGACAAACCCTAGTCACCGTGAGTTGCTGTAGCAACAATTACTACTCCACTGTGCATTATAAGATGAGAATGGAGATGCCCTAGCAAGCAATGTCCCCATACTAGAACATAAAGAAGAAGATAGAAAACCAACCACACCCTTTCCTTCAACAACATCGAAAAAGTTGATCTTAGTCACGAATGGAGCTGTCAAGTTGTGTTATCAAATGATTTGCAAACGACATTTATTTATAGGCTTTCAAACATTTGAGTTGGTCCAACATAATTAGGAGTTGACATTAGGGCTTGAATCTTTTTCATCTTTTACCCTTTTGACTTTAATCTTTTTGTGGTACAAAAAGGTCTTCTTGTATTTTGACTTGTGCCACTTGATCTTTCTCATGGACCAAGGCTTAGGGTTAGATGGTCCTCCAAGTATTTTGTGGTCAAAGCAAGTGGTCACTAGGGTCCTTCATGCCCACTCAAAGTACATCTTCATACATAAGGAGAATTACTAAATGCTTTAACTTGATCTCCTCGTGCCACCAACATCAGGTGCTAGGTCTCTCGACCAGGGGTAGCTAATCCCTAGAGAAGGTCTCATAGCCCATTATAAGGAGAGGAGTGCATCACGCGCCTAGATCCGGTCTAGGGCTTATTGTGATGACCTAGTAATTGACCAGGTGCCTCATCCCTAGGTTGTATCAAATGACTCAATGTCAAATACTTGGTAATTGACCAAGCACCTCCATTCTCTTGGAGAATGGCCATCAGCCCTAGGCTGAGTCCCCCATTCCTAGAATGATTCAAATTCCTCGTAATTGACGAGGTGCCTCCATTAAATGAATGGCCCTCATATCTAGGCTGAGACCCCTAGTCCAAGACTTGGTCAATTTCCTGGTAACTGACCAGGTGCCTCCATTCTCTCTTAGAGAATGGCCCTCAGCCCTAGGTTGAGTCCTCCAGTTCCAGACTGGTTCAAATTCTTGGTAACTGACTAGGTGCCTCCATTCAAAGAATGCCTCTCAGCCTTAGGCTAAGTTCCCTATTAACAATGGGTGATTAAGAAGTTGAGTGTAGAAGGTAAAGTAGAGAAGTACAAAGCGCACCTAGTAGCAAAGGGATATTCCAAGGTGGAGGGAATTTATTTTGATGATTTTTTCTATTGTTGCTAAATTAACTTTTGTTACATTTATTTTGTCTATTGGTGTTCCTTTTGATATTGAAGTAGAGCAGATGGATGTGAAGACATCATTCCTATTTGGGAATCTTGAATAATAAATTTATGTGAAACATGTAGAAGGTTTTGTAGTAGAAGCTGGTTTGCAAGCTGAAGAAGACAATGCAAGGATTAAAACAATCTCTAAGAATGTGGTATCAAAGTTTGATACTTATTTCATTGTGTGTATTCCAAGTTGGTTGGTGATTGTTTTATTTATTTGGTCTTGTATGTTGATATGTTGTCGATTGGAAACATTAAGGAAATCATCAAGGATGTCAAAACTTAATTGTTTTATGAATTTAATATGAAAGACCTTGGTGCTAGAAATTTTATTTTGGCCATGGAAATTAAAAGAGATCAGGCAAACATGAAATTTGGTTGAATAAGAGGAAATAGGTTGAGGAAATATTGTAAAGGTTTAATATGCAAGAATATAAATAGGTTTGCTATGAAAGTGATGTTGGCAATTTGATGTATAATATTGTCTGTACTAAGCCAGATAATGCCCATGTAGTGGTAGTTTTGACTCTTTGAGTAGGTATTGTCAAAACTAGAGAAAACTTTGTTTATTTGAAAAAGGAAGACCTCAACCTGACAGATATTGATGTGGCACTTCAAATCATGCTATCTGCTACAAAAGCAGACTTGGACCTTGCAGAGAGAGATATACCAGGCTTTGATGCAGACTGGGTTGGAGATCTTGATTGTAGAAGATTTACAAGTGGTTATGTTTTTAACCTATTTGGTGGAGCAATTAGTTGGATAAGCAAGAGGCAGGCTTTACTTGCATCGTCAACTACAAAAGCTGAGTACATGGTAGCCACTCATTGAAGTAAGGAAGCTCTATGGGTTCAAAGATTGTGTTCATGTATCTGTTTTGTTCAGAAATCTGTGAGGATAGCTCAAGTACAATTTTTTTCAAAGGACCCTGCTCATCTTTCTAAGACAGCAAATTGATGTGCAGTACCATTTTTTTAAGATATGGTTGAACACAACAAAGTGTTGTTGGAAAAGGTCGATACCTTGTAGAATGTTGCAGACTCATTGATGAGTTCTGTTGTAAATTTCTCTCGGGGTAGAGAACCAATGGGCATTGCTGTCCATGGGAACATATTATGTGGATGGCTTCCCCTTGGCCCCGTTTACGCCAAGTATTCAACAAATGGGAGAATGTTTGTATTTCTGTAACTGTTTTTTAGTAGTTCTGCATGGTTTGGTTTTTGTGTGGATTCTTCTTTCTTAGTGGGATAAGAACATAAATTTAGCTCACCCCTTTCTTTCAATATTGGTTATTCTATAAAGTATATCCTATAATTTCAGGGGATGTGATACGGGATATATTTTTAGCTTTTGGGGATGAATGTCATAATTGGGTGCTCTGGACTCTCTTCTGCTTGATAGTTCTAGTGTTCTGTTGTAGATTCTGTTGTGTTGAATGCTATGTGGTAAATATGGTGCAAAAGTTAAAACGTCTTCACTGTTGATGAGTAACTTGCCATTTGCATAACTATTTCATAGTAGTTTCAAAATTCTGCGTAGTTTGGTTTTGGTGTCAAATATTCTTCTCAGCGGGATAAGCATTTTGCTTCTGAATATTTGTCAGTGGAATAAGCACTTAGCTTCTCATCTCTTTCCTTGAAATTTGTCCATTTCTTGAGCATATGATACCATTTCAGAAGCTGGAATATGAAATGCACTTTTATCTTCTGGGTATGTGTGTAATTGCATGGGGGACTTTTGCTCAAATTGTGAGGGAGTGAGACGTAGTATATGCATTTATAGTTTGTAAGATGTAACCAAATTTTGCTTGATATTTTAATTTTTTTAGAATTCTTTTTCTATGGCTAATAGTTAGTTTAATGCATTCCACTCAGAATATGGACATTTACATTCTAATCTTTGTTCTACAGGGTGGTGGTTGGAAAGTGGTAGCAAGCTTCGAGGGAAGTTTTCCTAGCAGGATCAAACAGCTTCCCTTAGATAGACATTTTGATATCAACAATGTGAAGAGGGTAAGGCATTATATGTTTGCAACTTTCTACAAGTTTTTTATTATCATTTTCTTCAGTTATGAGCATAGACATGATATTGCTGGAAAATCTAAAGAGAAATTGACTTTCAGATATTTATTTTGTATGTAGATTGTGTTAGAAGCAGATGGTTATCAGCCATATCTTATATCCCCGGAAAAGGGATTAAGGGCCCTAATAAAAGGAGTTCTGGAGTTAGCAAAAGAACCTGCACGTCTTTGTGTTGATGAGGTACTCTTCACCTCTTGATAGAGTTCATCAAAACTGGATTTATATTCATAAAATTTCACTGCAGCATCACATTGACAGAAATGCTGATTATATGGAAACTAAGCTGAAATTTATTTAAAAGTTAACAACCTCAAGAAGAGTTGTTGCTGTAGTTGAACATCATGGCTTTAAAATACTGGTCAGTGATTCAGTCTTTTACAAGACTTGTAACTATTAAGAAGCTAAAAAACACAAACTGTTAATCAGGCTTGAAAAGCTCTATTTAGGTGCATTTAAGTATTTTTCTGTGATCCTGTTGATTGTGGTTTGTTTTTTTGATCAAAATAAATCAACCACTGGATGCTATCACACATATATGATTGTCTATATGATTGTTTATTTATTTTGCTGCAAAAAAGATATTTTTGCCAAGCGTATCAGTGTGTTAAAAGTCTAGAGGAATGCTTAAGGCTTGAGTACATTTTTGTCATTTTTGGAGCTTTTATAGCAAATTTGGTTTTACTTTTTTTTTTTGGGAAAAGTGTTAAATATAAACCCTTGGAGTTGCTTGTGGAATAGGTGCACCGTGTACTTATTGACATAGTGTCTACTGCCGCATCTGCTACTCCAGGCCTGGGAAGATATCCTCCATTCAAAAGAGAGGTAAGCAAAACTTGTTGAAAGCAATAGCAATGAGATCTTGTGTTCATGTATTGGCATTGTTGATTTAAGTCTGAGCATTCCTACAGTTTTTACTTGAGGGTTTGCATAACAGAACCATGGTAACATTGTTTAAAAAGTTTGTATGCTTGTAAAATGCACTCAATTTGAAAATCCCAA
Organism: Pseudotsuga menziesii; assembly: GCA_001517045.1. Classification (NCBI taxonomy): domain Eukaryota; kingdom Viridiplantae; phylum Streptophyta; class Pinopsida; order Pinales; family Pinaceae; genus Pseudotsuga; species Pseudotsuga menziesii. The sequence goes on from LPNX010035341.1 coordinate 24,623, forward strand.
GAAAAATGGATTGTTTTGTGAAAATTTTAATTCATTCTGTTGTCTTGGTTGCTTTTTCTATTTCCGGTCAACTTGGCTGTGACTCCAGTTGCTCAAAGAGTTACTGCATGCCTCTTTGGTCACATCTTATTTGCTGGACAGTGTCTCAAGTCTTTTGAGTTCATGTGGAAATACTATAATTTCATTCATTATATGTTTTTAGAAGTTTTGGGAAGGACAATGAATTGAGATGCATTTCTTGTCTTTGATGAAGTAGGAAAAATTAGTATGTAATCTTCCCTTTTTTTTTTCTAAAGTTGAACAATAAATGGAGACTGTTTAAATGTGAAAGAGGCAATCAATGTATACACTTTTGAAACTTGAAAATTAGTTTTTGATTTTTGATCAGGCTCTAGTTATGCAGTTTATTTTTTCCGTTTGATAATGTGTGGATATTGTTCATCTGAAACAGATTGTTGCAATTGCCTCTTCTGCTTTGGATGGCTTTAGAGTTGAGTCTAGAAAAATGGTGGTTTCACTTGTTGACATGGAACGGGCCTTTGTCCCCCCACAGCACTTCATCCGCCTTGTCCAAAGGAGGTAATTGATTAACACATTTGAAAAGTCATGGATATTATAGTAGATTGGAATTTAACTTTTGCACATCATAAGAAATAGAGGAGAATTTATCTTTTTCCCTTAACTTTTTTCTTCGAGGTTACTTTGAGATACAGTGAATCTACTCACAAGTGTTTTTGAATATCTCTCGTCTAATAATTATTTTTTGTAATTCATCAATATTCAAGTCAAGGGAAAGGGGTAGCAATGCACTATGTCACAGGGTTCACCGTTTTTTATCTAAGTTACCGGAAACTTCTAAAAAGGGGAGGGGAAACACCGTTCCCCGTTTCGGAAACTGAAATTGAGGGGATACACCTTGGAAACGCCACTGAAACGTTTCCAAGCCGTATCAAAAAATCAGAAACGTTTCCAGGTCGTTTCCAGCCTTTTCTTGAAACGTTTCCAACAGTTTCTTGGTTTTCTAAAACGTTTCAGCTACTACAGGGCAAGTTTTTTACTAGAAATATTGTTTTTTGACATGAGAATAAACAAATAAATAACCCCAAAGGAAAAATATAAAACCCTAACCGTAATTGAACCTCAAAACGTAAATATAAAGCTTCAAAGCTTATAAATCAAGAGCAAAACCTTAATCCTAAATTGGTGAATGGTAATTTGACATTTTATGTCTCATTGATTTTGTTTCATTGCAATTTTCCAAAATTGATGGAGGCCTACTGTTGGTTCAAAAAATCATTGATCTGTGGACATTTTATTGTATCAAATGCTTGTCTACTATAGTGTTAGTTTCACAACCTAGTGTAGAAGTACAATGACTTTTTTTTCCAGTTTTTTAGCCATTTCCTAACAACTTCGTTTTAAATAAACCCCAATGACTTGCATATCAAAATTGATAAAATGGTAGCTTTAGCCATACAAAATAGTGTACTAATTTATGAAGGGTTACATAAACCAACACATATTTCCAATAATCTTCCAACAAACTTCAGTTTTCTTCTTTTCCTTTTTGAATTAGTATGAACCTATGGCCTTATTTACTCCATTGCTAGTACACTCATATCCCTATCCAGTTGGTTAGTCACTTTATGAGCCAATCGGTTAGTCAGTTCAAATGCCAATCAGTTAGTCACTTTTTGAACTAGTCGGTTGGTCAATTGACTCACTTGCCTAGTTGATTGTCTCGTCAGTGAGTGGACCAACCCAAATACAACATAGTTGAGTCTCTGGCTTAAATCAAAAAATGTGTTTAATCACAAATTTTAACACTTTTATAGAGGTGCGATCAGCATAATATTTGTTAGATGGTAACATTTGGATACATCCATCAAGTAATTTTANCCAGTTGGTTAGTCACTTTATGAGCCAATCGGTTAGTCAGTTCAAATGCCAATCGGTTAGTCACTTTTTGAACTAGTCGGTTGGTCAATTGACTCACTTGCCTAGTTGATTGTCTCGTCAGTGAGTGGACCAACCCAAATACAACATAGTTGAGTCTCTGGCTTACATCAAAAAATGTGTTTAATCACAAATTTTAACACTTTTATAGAGGTGTGATCAGCATAATATTTGTTAGATGGTAACATTTGGATACATCCATCAAGTAATTTTAGGGTTTGAAATCAATGTTTAGAAGTAGTTGACATGTTCTTGTTTAAAT